>JAADVV010000003.1:0-54035 GCA_023335905.1 Pythium pyrilobum | reverse complement strand
TTCCTCGCTGGTTCGCTGGTCGACACCATTTTGGCGATGGTGTGGCAGATCAGAAATGCAGAAACCTCTCTCAGAAGTTGCGAAAATATCCACGTATCAGATCCGCACAGACGTCGCTAAATCAGTTCATTGGAATGGAATACTAGCTTGATTCAGGATATGAGTGAAGGTACTACAATTACAAAGCCATATGGCGCTCAAAGTGCTCTGCGAGCTTGTCCGCGCAGATCGTCGTGGTGTCGCTCTCTCCCTGCAGCACGCTCGCGATAGCGCTCTCCACCTCGGTCTCGCTGAAGAGTAGAGGCTCGCTCAGCATCGCGCGCCGCAGGTACTTGACGCGGACGCGGCCGGGCTCTTCATCGTGGCCCTCGATCAGCGTGTTGATCATGTTCGACTGCAGCTGCGCACGGCGCAGCGGCGCCTCTGTCGAGAAAGCGTGCAGACGGTAGATCGAGTTGTACTTCTTCACGTACGACTGGAAGTCGACGTCCAGCTCCTTCAATTCGCCGTTGCTGAGGTTGTACACGAGTCCGTGAATGCGCGGGAAGCCGTACTTGACCTGGTGGCGCTGCACGAGACCGATCTTGAAGATGTTCATGCACTGCTCGACGGTGTTGAGCTCAATCATGCGATTCAAGCGGCGCTCCGAATCGTCGATTGCCTGCAACTCGTCATGGTGAATGCGGCAAACTGCAGTCCAAGACACACACGTCAGTTTGCAAAGAGGCAGCATACGGGCAGTTCGTTTCGTACCATCACGGATGTTGCGCAGCCAGTTATCAAGTAATCCCATGTGCTTATTGTCCATCGCGGCGCGCACGCCGCCGCAGCCGTAGTGCCCACACACGATGATGTCCTTGACCTTGAGGTGCTCCACGGCGTACTGGATGACCGAGAGCGCGCTCATGTCGTTGGCGACAACCATGTTGGCGACGTTGCGGTGCACAAACATCTCGCCTGGGGAGAGCCCAGTGACTTCCTCGGCCGGTACCCGCGAGTCCGAGCAGCCAATCCACAGGTACTGCGGGTGCTGTCCCTTGGAGGTCTTGTCAAAGTAATCTGGATCCAGCAGCTTCTTGCCGTCGCGCCACCTCTTGTTGTTTTCAAAAAGCCGCTCGAGCGACGAAGGGTGTGCCGTTGTCGACGAAACCGCTCGCACCAAGCGAGCGCCGCTTCCGTGGGCCGTAGCCCCTCGTGAGAATCCAGTGGCGAGTCGCCGCAGCATGCTGATCAATGGTAGTCGCGTCGACGTGGGGTGTTGTTCGCGCGCTTCGATTCTCGGAGTGTGGTTGCCGACGGAATCTGCTGCGCCGTGGGGGCGGCTCGTGCTCGCTGCGGGTCCCGGTGCCGCTGGTCCCGTCGTTCGCTGCGCTGCGTCGCTGGCGTCAGAGGCTTCGCTTCGCGTGGGTCTGTGATGCGCGTCATGAGGAGCTCCAGGGTGATGCTGTACCACCGAACCCAACCATCACTCTCGCTGGTCGACGTCACTGGTTGAAGAATAGAACTGGATAACAGATTGGCGGGTAGATGTTTGTATCATCAGCTACAGATAGGAACACGGTACTGTTCCAAAAGCCCCGTGGCGCTGCACTCTGATGACAAAACAAGCACCATGGCCGTCGACAAGAAGAACCGGCTCGTGCCGGGCTCCATGTACATCCCCCCGACGCCGCCCGTGGCTACGGCCGCCGCGACAAGCGCCGGCTCAGCGGCTGCTACGTCATCTGCTACGACCCCCACGGCCGCGGCGTCCGCGACAGCATCCACGCCGTCCAGTGGGACGACAGCCAAGTCTACGCCGTCGCCGAGACTCGCGGCGGCCAACCACGCCTCGCCCACGGCCACGCTGGCTCTGGCTTCGACCGCGAAGGCTCTGACGCCGAACAAGCCTCTCGGCGACTTGCTGCGGTCTATCGAACCGCGCTTCTGCTTCCAGCCGGCCGTCGAGGAGCTGCTGCTCGACATGGCGTCGGACTTTGTTGAAGACGTGGTGGCCTTTTCGTCGCGGCTCGCCAAGCACCGTCGATCCACGGAGCTAGGGGCGAAGGACCTGCAGTTCTGTCTCGCCAAGAACTACGGCATCTCGCTGGCAGGCGCGGCACCCGCCCTCGCGGCGTCAGCGACAGACCCACTGAACCCATTGGGAGCCGATGTACTCGTGCGTGCGCGGCCGGCGAAGAACTCGCTGCACATGCACCGCATGGCGCTCAAGCGGAAGACAATGCAGCGCACGTCTGCAAAGCTGAAGAAAGCTGGCGGCGTCAAGGCGAGCGACGCCGGCGGCGCTGGCGCGCGGAAAGTTGTCCAGCGCAAGAACAGCACGGCCGGACTCGCCGGCGACGTCAAGTGAGAAAAAAAAGTAGAAGTACGAGGAGCGTCTCGGTAGGGAGAGCGATAGTACTGTAGTAGTTGCACGAAACAGCGCGAGCCAACACAAACACACAGCGTTCGCTGTATTTATATGAATCCAACACAAGCTCTTGCTGCTGGTCCCGAAGGTGGAGTCGGCGAGAGGGGGCGAGAGCCAGGAGGAGAGCAAGCAGGCACGCACTTCGTACATGAACGTCCAGCGGATGGTGCAGTCCAACCAACCTCACACCAGCTCCGTGAGACCTGACACGACGTCGGCGTCGAAGTCGAGCCGCGGCGCCTTGGCCATGGGCGGCATGCCCGTCTGCTGCTGCTGCTGTTGCATCATCGGCATGCGTGGGTTGGCGCCGGCGCTTTCGGCTGGTCGCGCCCGCTTCTTGTACTTGGCTCCCTTCAGAGACGCGGCCGGCAGAATCGCCGTGTCCTTACTGAGATCTTCGGCAGCGGGGATCTCGATGCGGAGGCTGCGGCACACCTCGGCGTACGTCGTGGCCTTGTAGATCGAGTCGAAGCCGTCCATGAGCATACCTTCGTTCGCAAAGTGCAAACTGACGGCAATGAAGTGGCGGCACGGGATGCCCAACTGGTACATCTGTCCGCACGTGCACGTACGCAGCGAGAGGTCAACGCGGTGGGTGATCTTGGGGCGCTCGCCCGTCCGCCACGTAAACGCGACCTGTTCATCGCACAGTCGCACCGTGTATAGCTCCGACTCGGTGAGCTCGTGGCGGTAGACGGCATCGGCGCCGGGCGTCAGCAGCGGGCTCTCGGCGACAAGCTTCTGCGCGAGCTGGTTCTTCTTGAAGATGTTATCCATGAGGAAGGCCAAGAAGCCGTACATCAAATCGAACGGCGCCTCGTCGCTGTTCTGGACATCCGACCCGCGCGTGGCCTCTTCGGCGGCAGTGCTCGACCACTTGTACAGTCGGATCGAGCGGTTCAAGTGGTACGCCCAGTTCTTCGGGTGCACAGCGCGGATGAACGCAGCGGCCGGCGCATTGAGACTGTCGAGCTGCGCGAGCACCTTGAGGAATCCTTCCTCCGTGTCGTGGCTCTGCATATCCCAAATGAGCTCTTCCAGCGCACCTAACTGCGGGATGTTCTTGTCACGGTTAATCTCATCAATGAGGCTGCGCACGCAGAACATGATCTTGGCATTGCGCGCCTCGTGGGCGAGCGCACGGAGCAGCCCGTTCTGATTGTGGCTGCAAAAGACGGGGCAGCCGTCGAAGCGCACGCCGCCGGCCTTGGCGAGCGCGAGAAACCACTTCATGTGGTCCATTTCGCTGTTGGGCAGCAGCGCAAACGCCAAGACCTGGCTCTGGAGGTTGCCGTCGCGCCCAATGAGCAAAACCAAGCTGCCTGTGTAGCTCACGCTGTCAAAGTTGATTACCTTGATGCCGAACACTTGCTGCATGCACAGCAGCGACAGCGACATGGCGTTCGGCATCAAGAACGCGCGCACAAAGTGGTCCTGCTCGTCCTTCTCGTACGAGATGGTCGAGCCCGGGTTCTTCTTGGCGAACGAGTCCAAAAGACTCGGGATGAACTTGTAGCTCTCCGTGAGATCGTCCGTCGAGGTCGCGACGACGAGGCGCTGCGCGCGATACGCCATTCCGCGAGGAATTTTGATGCCCGACTCCGAGTTGGTCAAGAAGTTGTCCGTGAGCAGCTTACCGCTGGACTTGGAGTGCGTGACCACCGCCTGTCGGAAGAAGCGCATCTCCGCCAACTGGCGAGCGGTTGGCTTGGCTTCGCCGATGCAGTGCTCCGAGTGCTTGAGGTTCATTGCCGAGATCTTCCAGTTCTTCGACTTCCACCCCTTCACGAGCTGCACAAACCACAAACACTTCTCGTCCGAACACACGTACTTTTTGTTGCTCCCGCCATTGTTCTTCTTGCACAGCTTGGAGCGCTTCCGCTGCACGACGAGCGTGAAGTCGCTGATCGCCTTGGTCGCTTCCTTGCCCGTGCTCCAGCGCATCTCGTGTGTGAGCTGGTACTTGGAGAGATCATCGACGAGCAGTGAAACCGCCGGATTGTTCTGAAGCCCTTCGCTCGCAGCGGCGGCGGCCAAAGCCTTCTGCGCTTGTTGCTCCTTCTTACGGGCACTGAAATTGCACGTCTCGAGACACTCCTTCGAGTGCAGCAGGTGCATTGACAGCACTGTGAAGCTCTCGTTGCCGTCCGCAGACTGCTCCAGCACCACCATCCACTCGCAGTTCGAGTTGCGGTGGTTCTGGCACACGACGCGGCGCACAACGATCGGTCGGCCCTGAAACATCATGTCGCTCGGCTTCTCAGCGACCACGCGGCGGCCCATTTGGTACGCGAGGCCGCGCACGACCGTAACACCTTCCTTCCAACTGTTAAACACCATGCCGACTTGCACATGGCCGCCGGCCACTGCTGCCGCGGTGCTGGACGGTACGGACACCGCATCGGGCGCCACCAGATCGTCTCGCATCATGCGTTGGAAGGCTCCGTTGTTCGAGTTGGCTCCCGCGAGCGCGGTCACGGCCGCGGCGGCGGCGGCATCATGCACAGCCGCCGAGATCGCGGGAACCTCGCCGGCGCCCGCCGACTCGATGCAGTGCGTCTTGTGGTGCACCGTGTTCATACTAGAGATCTTCCACTTTTTCTCATTCTTGATGTACGAGAGCCGCACGAACCATTTGCACTCGGGCGCGTTCTCGCACTCGACCACGACGACGTTGGCCTGCGCGCTGCCCGTCTGCGCGGATGTGGCGGCGATGCCGCCGATGGTCGGTGCGGTCAGCGCGTCGTCGGCGTCGGCGGCGTCCGCGTCGGCGGCGGCTCCCTCGCGACGCTGCTGCACGCGCACGCGGCGCTGCTGCGAGTCCGCGGCGAAGGCCTCGATCACGGCCACGGCGTCGTGGAACGTGCCGAAGCGGTCTTCCTTGCGCAGCGCGACGGAACTCATCACGGCAGATGCCGACCGTGTCGCCTTTTGTGATTTCCCCCCACGACGGAGCTCTCCACTTTTCCTTCTCCGCCGCCAGCCGTGAGTTCAAACGAAGAAAAACCTCAACGGAATAATGTGAGGTGATTTACAAAACGAGGTGTGAGGTCCAATTGCGTAGGGCACAGAAGCGAGGTATCCATCTGATAATAGTGACCATGCAGATCACCCCCGTGAGCGAGGCCACATTCGTCGTGCGTGCCTCTCCGACTCGGCTCGGCGCGCCCATGCGGCGATGGCTGCCGCGCACGTCGCGCGCGTGTGTTTTCTGCGATAAAGACACGCTCGCGGGGCGTAACCGCGTCCTATATGAAGTAGGTAACCATCACTACCGCCGTCTCCCCAGCTCAGTGCACCGATCTCATGGAGACGAGTCTATACAGGATGAAAGCCTCGTCGCGATCGAGGACAAGAACCCCCGTGCCCGCACGCACCTGCTCGTCATCTCGAAAGCGCACATTACTTCTGTGGACGATCTCACGGTGGAACATTCCTTGTTGTGTACGTACAGTCGGCCTCTTCCTCATCTCGTCGCCACTCGACCCATGGGCTGATCTCGGTGAATGTGGGAGTAGTGACGCAGATGATTGCGACGGGCCGCGAGTTGCTAGCACGCGAAGGCCACACGGACCCAGCGCTGTACCAGTGAGAACGATCGCGTCTGTTTGCTTTGTGCACCTCCCCAGTGTTGACCCCATGTTCCTATGTAGACTCGGCTTCCACAAGCCGCCGTTCACGTCAGTGCCGCATCTCCATCTCCACTGCTTGGGCCTCCCATTCTTGCCAGCCTGGAACCAGCTCAGGTTCATCCCCACGAGTCTCCTGGATAGCTACGTGGACGCCGAGACTGTGCTAGATTCGCTGCAGCGTGAACAGAAAACGTGTTGAAGAGCGTTGCCACTTCAGTATACATTAATTTACTCGTACGATCCCGACTCCATGTACTTGAATTGCTGGCTCTGCGTGCTCTGCGGTTTGGCCTTGGTGGCGTACTTGTTGACGCGGATAGACTTGAGCAAGCCGTCCGACATCTCGCGGAAAGTCTCCTCCATGCTTTCGACCACCTCGTTGTGGGCCGTTTTGATCTTCTGCAGCGACTCGACGCTTCGCTCGCGTGGCTTATCAGCCAAGAGTTGGCGATCGCTGTCCTCCATCTCGGGATCTTCGCGCGTGCGAAGCAAGAGAGGGATATCCGAGGGATTGGGCGTCGCCATGCGTGGCACACAGACAAAGTGCTGGATCATATCCGGAATTTCTTCGTTCATGTTCTCGAGCTGCTTGGAGATGACCATGAACTGGCTTAGTAGCTCGGGCCTACATATCAAAGAATTGATGCGACGTTCAGTCCCGTGAGGCAGGTCCGGACACTTCCGTTTCACGAACGCAAAATTCCTCCCCATACCATGTCGTCCCTGGAAGCCACGCGAGGTTATGCTCGAGGCGGCCCACCGTGTGTCGCAAGTGATCCGCGCGCGCGCGGATGCTGCTCAGCGCGCGGTCCACGTCGTTGCCGCCACCCCCACTGTTGCCTCCGTACTGCATTCTCTCTCGCGTTTCCGACTCGGAGGAGCTCAACTCCCTCGACTTGGGAATGGACCGCGTAAAGTTAACCGCCCTCGTCCGACTCAGAAAACCTCAGATCAGGAAACACCGGTAAATTACTGGTAGAAGTGTGGGTTGAAGTCCAAAGAATTCTCGTATCCAAGGGAAGCGATATACTGTGATGCAAGATTGACGAGGTCTTTCATATAAGAGAGGTGACGCAGCGAGCCTGAGGCATCACTCCATGATCTCTAGTTGCAATTGCAGCCATTCGGGTTACCAGAGCGGTGGGGTTCTTCCGAGAGCTGCAGACGCAATTCAAGGAGAGTTAGATCGTGGCAATTCACTGAATGAAAGTTCAAAAGGGTCCTCACCACTGCGCCTTTGGGGCGGTTGGTATCGCCAACCATCTCGCGAATCGTGATGAGCTCGGATGCCATTGTCAAAAAGGCTTCCTCCACATTCTGTGCGTTCTTCGCACTGGTCTCGAGAAATGGAATGGCCAAACTGTCGGCGAAAGCCTTCGCAGTCTCGTAAGGCACCGCGCGGTTTTCGCTAATGTCGCTCTTGTTGCCGACGAGGAGCTTGCATGTGCCTTCACTCGCGTATCGGTTGACTTCGTTCAGCCAGTCATTCACGTGGTCAAACGATTCCTAATCAGAAGCGTGGTGAGTACGGCGATCCATTCGACAACCAGAGCCTTGCCGTCGCACCTGGCTCGTGACGTCGTACACCATGATGATGCCGTCGGCGCCTCGGTAATACGCGCTCGTAATAGTCCGGAACCGTTCTTGGCCTGCTGTGTCCCACTGCATCGATGCAAGCGCCTATCAGCTAAACTGTTTTTCATGCATGCTGAGGTGGTCGTATGATACGTACGATCTGCAGTTTGATGGTCTTCTTGTCAATCTTGACGGTGCGAAAACGCTGGTGATTCACAATGTCACAACCATCCGTCAGGCAACTCAACAACATCTCAGCATGGCAAACAGTGTTAGACGAACAAAGTCAACGCCAATGGTTGTAATGTAGCTCTCGGTGAAGGCGTCATCCTACAACGTCACCGATTATCGTCAGTCCTTTCCCCTTCTCCGAGAAGACCGCTTCATTCGCGCCTCCACTGACCGCGAAACGCAGCAGAAGGCACGACTTGCCGACACCGGAGTCGCCTATCAGCACGAGCTTGAACAAGTGGTCGCTGTGGCGCCATATCACAGGATCAGTTTGCATTCTCTCTGCACAGCTGGCCACCGTCGCCGGCACTCACTAGTCTCGCGACATGGTGGACTGAATCTGTGGGTACACTCGGCTCTTCGGGACGGGAAGTCCTTTGGCTGGAAGGGCGTGGAATCGCACGCGTCGTTCCGGTCACCGCCGTCTCCTGGTATAGCACGCGCTCTTTCTCTTTCTCTCTCTCTCTCTCTCTCTCTTTCTCCCCCTCTGCCTCTGCGTGGGTCTGTCGCCGCCGCTCTGTCCCGCGAACTTGCGCGTTGAGAGTCACTCGGTCGCGCCGTTTTCCTTCCAGTATTCGTCTGTTTCACCTCGAGGCTCGGGCGTTGGGCAAATTCTCCGCGACACCTCTGGAAGATGATACGTCATCTTCCGAAATCTATCAGCATTCGTTATCACGGGTTTGAAGTGCTGCATGCTCCAGACGGGATTGTGGCACACCAAGTGGGTCTCCTGTCAATTCAGCTCCGTCCTCGAGTGCACACCCCTGCAGCGCCGCCTGCCTATCGTCAACCAACGCGGGCACCTCGCTATTTGGCGATTCCCACGATGGCCAAGCGCGCGACGGAAGCCGAGCTGAGCGAAGACGCGTGCCGCGTGTGCGGCACGGAAGAGGATGAGGCGTTTCTGGTGCTTTGTGACGGGTGCGACCGTCCGTTCCACACGTACTGCCACGCGGGCTGCGTCTGCTGCCACCAGAAACCCAAAGGCAACTTCAATCGCAAGCCCGCCGTGCCGGAGGGCGACTGGTTCTGCAAGTTCTGCGCGGGGCATATGCCGCTGCTGGGTGCGTACATGGAAGCTACCCAAACTAGTGTATGGTGGGTCTCAATGACTGAGTATTTGCTGCACGTGGCAATGGATAGCGGGAGGGGAGAAAGCAGTGTCCGCAGTCTTCGCGTGGGGAGACAACGAAGATGGACAGGTGGGCCTTGATTCGTGCTCTGTAATCTACGCTTCGTGGGCCAAAGCCTGGACTGAACTCCGTATCTCCATTCGCAATCGGTCAGCTTGGCCTGAGTGGTGTGGAAGAGAAAGCTGTGTGGGCGCCGGCCCGCGTCAACCAGCTCGACGGAATCGGCGTCGTCCAGATCGCGAGCACCGAAACATCAACGACCGTGCTATGCAACGACGGAAACCTGTACTCGATTGGTACGGGCGTGTCTGGGCAGCTTGGCCACAACGACATTGTGCATGAGAAGCTCGCGCACTTTCGTTTGGTGAGAATAACTGAAACTTGAGTGCAACTGTGAAAGGAGCGACAACTAACAGTCGTGCCGTTTGGTTAGATCGAGACCCTTGTTGCTGAGAAGCGCCCGAAGATCGACGGAATGTGAGCCAAACCAGCATTAAGCCTCGGCTGATCACGGCATTGTAGATGCAGCTTCACTTACTATCCATCGTGCTGGCTTGCCTGCGTTCGTAGCTTCAAGCGACTGAGTACTGGCCGGGACTTCTGCTTGGCTCTCACTGCTGAGGGCCATGTGTACACGTGGGGTAACGGCGAGTTTGGCCAGCTTGGACACCAAGAAAACAAGATCAAGAAGGTGCCGAAGAAGATCTCGGCTCTGCGGGAGCTGGAAATCCCTGTGGATCTCGGCGAGTCTTTTGGAAATTGCACCTTCGGTTGGCACAGCTCACTCACTACAGACGTTTGGTGCCATTTTAGCCTGCTGTGGAGACGATTTCGTGTTGATGACATCTCGGGAACTCCCGGATGCCGATCAGTTCAGCACTCAGAAGCCTGGTGTGATGATGAGCATGGGCGCGAACACGCACGGGCAGCTGGGAGAGGGCACAGGCCGCAACCAGTGGGTGCCTCAGCTGCTGAACAAGGACGGTCCAGCGTTCACGAAGGTATGTGCCATTATTGCACATGTGAGAGTGTAGCATGTGGAGCGCAACCGACACATTCGATTTCCAGGCGGATGATGCGCTCATTGAAGACCCGGTCGAGTTTCTGCTGGGCCGAGACATCCGCATCCTCGCGGCTGGCAAGGCGCACTGTGTTGCTGTTCCTACCAAGTAAGGAAGCGCTTGATGTTAATTCCTCGGCATCGAGTATTCTGATCAGCTAGCTCATGCACTCTTTCTGTTCTGGCTGACAGGATGAAGGGTGTGTGGGTATGGGGATTTGGTGAGCTTGGTCAGCTCGGTCTCCCCAGGCCGGAGCTGCCAGAGGGCCAGTCTCGCTTCTTCCGCTCCCAATTTCGTGTTCCGCGTCCACGATTCGTGAAGGTGAGCCAATTCGCAGAACCAATTGCATATATGGTACTGCATCTCACCCTTGTGCCGGTGGTGTGTGTTGGGCTAGGCGCTGGAAAACGACACGGTAGTGCAAGTGGCATGTGGCGGCCAGCACACGCTGCTCTTGCTCGCGGATGGGCGCCTGATCGCCATGGGCGACAACGAGTTTGGGCAGGTCGGCGTGCCGGAGGACGTCAGCGATGCTGCTGAGAAGAAGACAGTAGATTTGCCTGTGCACATCAAGGCTATCTCTAGCGCTGGCCAAATCCGCCAAATCACATGTGGTGAAGCTCACTCGGTCGCGCTCGCGTCTGACGGAGCGGTGTACACGTGGGGCCGCGGTCAGTACGGTCAATTGGGTCATGGCAGCGCGCAGCAAGGACCTCTCTTTGTCCCGACCAAGGTTGATGGCCTGCCCAAGATTAAGAAGGTGTTCTCGGGCCCGAACCAAGTGTTCGCCATCGAGTTCACGAACGGTGCGGTCAATGTGACTCGGGTCATGATACTCTTGTGAGGAAACGGAACTGGCTGACGTGTTGGACACAAAAACAACATTTGTTGCAGATACGATCAAGCTTCCAGTCGTCGCCGCCTCGGAATCAAACGCAAAGGGAGGTGCCAAGAAGAGAGGAGCCCCGACGCGAAAGCTCGCGGCTGGTGGTGCCAAGAAGAAGGGGAAGCAGTGAAACAGAGACGCAGGAAGGCAGTCGTGAGCGAGTGGCGAGCCACCCATGTTGCTGCCGCAGCATAAAGAGAGATCGAAATGAGACGTACCCCTCTTCCGTAACCTTTCTTCTAAGAGCCTGAAGGCGACGCGGCCGTTACACAGTGGCTGGCGTGTGTACCCTCTCGTACCCCTGGTGTGGTTACATGTTCCGTATCGTAGTCGCCTCTTTGAGAAGCTCACCTTTGTCGAACCGAGCAGAGACTCTCGCGAGCGTCGGCGCGCAAGGGAACGTGTCGCCATGAATCCACAGCACTACACGACGTACGGGGGGCAGCCGCCACAGCAGCAGCAGCAGCAGCAGTTCTACGGTCGCACAGGCTCGGCGGGGTTCGGTGCGCAGTTCGCGACGGCCGGGCGCGCCGCCAGCTTGGTGGGGGGCGGCGGCATGGCGCAAATGCCGCTGAACGCGTGGTCGCCGCCGTCGCCGCAAGAGCATCAGTATTACGACATGCTTTTCGCGGCTGCAGATGAGGAGAAGCGTAACGCCATCGGTGGGCGTATCGCCGTCGCGTTCTTTTCTCGCTCAGGTATCGACAAACTCCACCTTCGAGAGGTGCGTACGTCCGCATAGAACAAGAAGAGCGAGACAAACGGTCAACACTAACTGCGAAGATATGCGAGTAGATCTGGACGATCGCCGACTCTCAGCAGCGGAGCGAACTCTCGCGAAACGAGTTCTACGTCGCAATGCGTCTCATCGCGTTGGCTCAGCGCGGCGAACCTGTCTCGGCGCAACGCTTTTACGAGCTGGCGTCGACGCCGTTCCCGCTTCCGACCATCGAAGGCGTGTCGCCCCCGCCCGCGGCACCTGTTCCCCAAGCTACGATGCATCAGGCTCCTCTGACCGGACAGCCAAAAGGTTCCTACGCGATCACCGATGAGGAGAAGCAGCGATACGATGGGATCTTCCAGCAGTACGACACGGACCACGACGGGTACCTGCATGGCGGGGAGGCAGTTCAGCTCTTTGGTATGTCGGGACTTGATCGCGGGGTACGTCTCCGCAATGTGTTTGAATGTGGGCACAAGATACTTGTGTGTTGAAAACGTTTTTCGACTGGTGGTTGTGTAGGTCCTTCGTGATATTTGGGCTCTCGCCGATCGAGACCAGGACAGTCGACTTGACACCAAGGAATTCTACATCGCCATGCATCTGATCGTTTGCATCAGCAAGCGTGGGCTCCCGTTGCCAACGGAGCTGCCGGCCGATATGGCGCAGTCCGTGTTTGGCAATCGGGGCTCGTTCAATTCGTCGTCCACTGCCCCGTTTGCCTCTCTCGGCGGATTTGCAAGTGCGGGCAATGCGCCGTCGCGAACGAACTCCATGTCGATGGGTGGGCCTGGGCCTGCGATGCAGGCGCCTCCAGGTGCGGCCGTCTCCGCCCCAGTTGCTCCACAGTCGTCTTCACAAGATCCGATGGATGCTTTCGCCGGGCTGTCGCCCGCGATTGAGATCGCCCAGCAGGCCAGTCGCATCGCTTCGTTTGGCCGCACGAGCTCTGGTTCTTCTCAAGTGAGCGGCACTTCAGCGTCGTCCAGCATGATGGCCGGAATGTCGTCGGACCCGACGTCTTCGCTGGAGGCGGCGATGGCGTCTATGAACGTCTCTACTCCGTCACCGGCAGCGAGAGGAAGCTTCGGTGCTGGTTCTACTGGCCCTAGCGCCACTGGCTCGCTCTTGGGCTCGTCTCATCTCGGCATGAGTGAGCAAGCCAGAGATCGCGCGGGATCGACGAGCTCGGTGTCCAGTTTTGCGAGCGTCGCAACGGACTCCAGCGCGGCCCACGGGGCTGGTGGTCTCCCACATGGAGCACCTCCGATGTCTGCCTTCGGTGCGATGGGAAGCTTCCACGGGCATGGCGCGTCAATGCCCATGGCTCATGAGATGGGTCCAAGCGTTGCTGCGCCCCCCAAGCCGTTCCTGTCGGATGAGGCCGAATCTGCGGCCGTGCGCCAGCTCGACCAGTCGAACGACGATGTCATGCAGGCGCTGGAGAGCGTGGAGAAGAAGCAGCACGCCATCGAGTTGCTCTCCGAGAAGCTCCGCGAACTTGACCAGCTGCGCCACGAGCTCGTGACACTCTCGATGAAGCGTGAGAGCCTCCGTGCGTCGTCGGCGACTTCGGGCCCGCCGACGCCCCCGCAGAATGCCGTGGAGACGCAGGCGATCCGTGGAGTTGAGCAAACATTGCGAGACCTCGTCGATGGCGAAAAGACGGCGATCCAGAAGCTGCACTCGGAGATCGCGCAGCACGAAGCGGAGCTGCTCCAGCAGGAGTCGACTCTGTTAACCCCCTCGGTGCTGTCGGTGCCACCACTGTCTGCCGCGTTGGATGTCGGTCTCTCCCCGGCCGCGTCGCCTGCGTCCACGCTCTCGACGCCGCCACCGCCACCGCCGCCGTCGGCATTCGTGCAGGCAGACACGACGCCCAAGAACGGCTTTGAGGCCTTTGGCGACTTTGGCAGCAGCTCGCCGGCGCCGACCGCCAAGGCCACGCCGTTCGGGTCGGATGCGTTCGCCAACTTCAACTTCAGCTGAGGGTGAGGTGATACAAACGTACATAGCGGATAAGAACCTAAAGACGCCGCGTTCCTAACGCCAAGGTGTCCGTTCGTTCCTTCAAAGGTCGCAACGCAATACAGTACTGTTCGACCGACGCCTGTATCTTCATAGGCAGCGAGAGGAGAGGGGAATGGTGACGGCGGGCGACGCGCGGCGCGTGGCGCTACACGAGGGCGCGCTGGAGAAGCGGCGGCGCACGGGCGGCTGGAAGAAGAAGTTCTTCGTGCTCACGCCCACGCAGCTGCTCTACTTCGACGCGGCGACGGACGCCGGCGCGACGCCCAAGTCGACGCTCGCGACGTTCGACGTCCTCACGGTCGAGGCGCAGGACGCGGACCCGCAGCAGCGACTGTTTCTCATCCACTTGTACCGCAAGAAGAAAGAGTACCGCGCCGCGACGACCGAAGAGCGCGACGCGTGGGTGCGCGCGATCGCAGCCGTCGCGGCCTTCAAGCAGGACGGCACCAAGAATGACCGTGCAGTGGCGACACCGACGGCCTCCACGGTCGTACAGGACATCAGTGAGGAGGCAGAAGGTGGTGACACAGCCAAGGAGGAATCGGCACTCGCGGCGCGCGCAGTGCCAGCCGAAGTGGTGGCGGCGGCGATTCCAGCACGAGATGCGAGCAGCAATGCGCTGCTGGTGATCGGTCCGGGCAACACCATTGATCTGCCCAAGCTGTGTGAGCGCATGAAGAAGGCCTTCAACAAGCAAGTGCAGACGAGCAAGTCGTTCGCGCCGCGAGACGTCATCGATTTTGTGTGTAAGCACGCGCAGGCAACGCACGAGCAAGCGCTCGACATTGGCCAGCAGCTGATCGACGCCAAGCTCATCGTACCGCTCAAGTCGCACATCTTCGACGAGGACGACGGCACGAGCCGCTTCAGGTTTTTCGACTCGGTGACCCAGCGGCAACCAAAGAACCATCTCAACATGAGGTCGCAGTCAATCCAGGAACTCATGGGCACGAGCATGTTCGACGCGACAAAGTACGCCGAGGGCTTTTTGAGAAAGCACGCGAGCGACAAGATCGAGCAGCACTGCGAGAAGCTCATCTTCCAGAAGGAGAAGACCATCGAGGCGTTGAAGGAGGAGATCAGCGCGAACTACACGTCGTTCATCCGCGCGTCGGCGGAGATCAAAACCATGGAGAACAGCGTCTCGCAGCTCAAGTCCCTCGTCCTGGAGTGCAAACGCTCCATCCACACGCTGAAAGGAGTGGCGCTGGATACGACTGCGTGTACGTGACTACAATATGATGGGCGTACGAAAGGAGTATGTGTGTGTGTGTGGTGGGGGGGAACTGACATGAACGCACCGTTTAAATGCAGCGAAAAAGGAGACCCCGAGCTTCGAAGTGGCAGAGAAGGAGGCCCAGGAGCGAGCAAGACGGAAGGCACTCGACAGTTTCATCAACGACCTCGAGGTCTTACTCCATGAGCATGCGTATGGCGACTTCACGAGACTCGTGCTCGAGTACAAAGGCAAAATCAGCCAGAATCCGGAGCACGCCAGCGCCTCCCAGCAGGCCCACATCGAGCATCTCGTGCATCAATTCACGGGGCGCTTGGTCGAAGAATTCAACGCCTCGATGCAGACGTCGGAGCGTATGCACAAGAAGGAAGACCATCTGAAGTACCTCATCCAGCTCGGCGAGCCGGCACTCGCAACAGAGATGTGTCTGCAGAATTATTCGGTTCGCATCGCTTTACAGCTCCGGCACGTGCCATCGTACGGCAACCAACTCAACTACGTCATCAACTTGTCGCGAACGTTCTTCACGTCGCTTTTGGTGTGCTACGAAGACTACGCGCACAGGTGTGGCGTCAGTGGTCTCTGCTGAGGCGATGTGGTGGTGAAACTGACCTCTCCGGGTGTGTATTCAGTTTTCGAGGGCAGAAGAGCGCCCATTTTATCTCTCTCACAGTGTGGATCTCCGCGCAACTAGAGCGATTCGCAAATGAGATTCTCTGCCACATCTTCTCAAACGATTCCAGTAGCAACACGCTCGGCGGTACGGCATCCCTGTCGGCAAAGACCCTGAATGCGCAAGCTCTGGTGCAGCAGACAGGGCCCGTCCAGACGGAGGCCCGAGCGTCGGCGATTGATGTCGCCGAGTTCAAGAACGTGACCAAGTTCGTGTCCAGTGCGCTGCGCTACGTGTTCTACGGTTCACGACAACTCGAGCTGGCGGGATTGCCCACTGCCCACTGCCTCGCACCTCATCTGGTGAAGGGCATTTTGTCGTTCATGACAAGCTACAGCGGATCGATTCGAGCCACCTCAAAAGAAGAAGTCAAGCGCGAGCGATGGGAAATGGCAAAGCGCACGATCCGCGACGCCGAGAAAAAACAGGACAGAGAGATCATTCTCACGCAGAGCGCGCGGTCGTTTTACAGTATGGTCCAGCAGTTCCTGCGTGACATCCAGCGGGTGCTGAATCCATCGTGTGCTACCTCCCAGTACGTACTCCTTACCTGCCTTATCCTACCGGGATTGCTGCCCACTGACGATATGTATGCCTTGATCTGTATTGCAGCATCCCAGAAGTTCATGAAGCCGTCGTCGTCCACGCAGATGACCTGATCACCCGCTATTCCACGGACGTCCTCAACTACCTCGAGAGTGCGAAGATGTCGTCAGCCGTGAGACTCAAGCACGTCGTGGGCATTTTGACGAACGTGGCGTACATCCAAGACGACTGCGCGGCTCGATCGACACTGATTCTCCAAGAGTTCCTGCCCAAGGCGGCTCTCCAGAACCGAGAGATCGAGCCGCAGGTGAATGATAGCATACCACCACCACTCGTCGCGGTTCTCTTTATCTAACGTGCTTATTGAGCTTTCTTTCGCATGCAGAATGCAAAGCTGTGGCGACGTCTCGTCGTGCTTGGGATGCAAAAAGGCGCCCAGTCACTTCTCAAGATGTCGATCGGATGGCAGGACATGGATCTCTCCGAGGACATGCTGCCGGATATGACTATCGCCAAGGAGGTGAAGCCTCTTTTCGTGACAACGCTCATGAAAGAGCTGACGAACGTCTCAAACCACCAGCTCGAGAAGCTCTTGAAGAAGTATCGTCTCCACTGCGACGACGACAAAGACGACGACGACGGTGGTGATGACGACGAAGACCAAGTGGTACTGGCCACAATGATGCTGGAGGGAATGCTCGTGGAGATGATGCAGGACGAGGCGTGGTGGCAGCAGCTGCGAAAAGGTGGCGGCACCACCAAGGACAGCAGGCACCTCGGCTATGGAGGACTCAACAAATTCATCGCTGAGCTTCGCGTCTTGTCGGAGAGCTCACAAAGTAGCAAGGTCATCGAAGAAGTGGGTTCGGTACTCGCCAAGATGCTGACCGACGTCTTTAAGCAGTCGCATCCCGAGAAGAAGGAGTCGGTTGCCCCAGAGAGCTGGACGAAGGGATACGTCAAGATGTGTATGCACCAGCTAGAGCAGGCTGCGACGGCAGCTTCCGTTGCGGTGCCCAAGGCGTGAGGGGGTTGGTTACGCTGGTGGTACGACGCGTTAGAGAGAGCTAGCTAGGCATTCCGCTCATAGAAAGTATGGAAACAGTCGTTCTGCCTCGCCCGCGATGAACGCGCCTACATCGCACGAACAGCATCTATCACTGAGTGGGCCTCCTCGCTCGAGGCGTCGTCTCCGTTGGCTTCCTCGTCAAAGAACCGGATGAGGTCTTCAATCGCGATGAACGGACTGGCTGGGTCTTCGAGCATTTGCTTTGCGTATTCGATCGCATCGTCGACTTCCTGCGTTTCGAACAGCTCCTTCTCTGTCCTAAGCGCCCGCGTGATGTAGCGCACACTGACGCGGCCTTCGTCCTCCTCGTGTCCTTCGACAAGGTAGCGGATGATGTTAACGCGGAGCTGGGATCGGGACTTGGGGATGTCGTCCGTCGGGAACGAGTGGAGGCGGTAGATGCCACTGAATTTGCGCAGGTACCCGTGGAAGTCGATGTCGAGCTCTTTCAGCTCCCCCGTGTGGATGTCGTAGACGAGCCCGTGGATACGTGGGAAGCCGTACTTGATTTGGTGGCGCTGCACCATGTTGATCTTGAAAATGTTGAGACACTGCTCGATGATGTTGAGCTCGACGATGCGTCGGAACCGCTCCTTCTCCGTCTTGATCGCCACGAGGTCCGGTTGATACAGGCGACACACTGCAGAGAGCATCACACCACCACCATGAGCAACCTACTTCAGCCTCTAGTGTAGTCGTGTGTATAGCAATACCGTCGCGAATGTTGCGCAGCCAATTGTCCAAGAGACCGAGCGTTTTGTTCTCCATGGCGGCCATCACGCCGCCGCACCCATAGTGGCCGCAGACGATGATGTCCTTGACGCGAAGCTTCTCGACGGCGAACTGGATGACCGACAGACTGCTGATATCGTTGCTCACGACGAGGTTGGCAATGTTGCGGTGCACAAACATCTCTCCCGCCGCGAGCCCGGTGACCTCCTCGGCCGGCACGCGCGAGTCGGAACACCCGATCCAGAGGTACCGCGGGTTCTGCTTCTCGGCCGTGCGCTCAAAGAACGCGGGCTCGATCTTCTTTTTGTTCTCTCGCCAGCGGTGGTTGTTCTCGAAGAGATGCTGGATGGACATGTGGTCGGCCACCATCTCCTGCGTGCGCGTCCGCGGGCGAGGATCGGGGAGACTGTTTCGGCGGAACGGCAGCGGCGAGATCTGCGCAAGCTGCGCGTGGCTCGCGCTGCAATTGCAATCCCCCGCCGGCGCCGTGCAGAACGTCGCTCCATTCCCGCCCACGGGTGGCAGCGGTGGATCCTCCGTCCTTGTTTGGACTGGTGCACCCGTCGTAGGCAGCGACGGCGGCGCCGTTGCCGCTGAGGGCTGGCCGCCGACTTCAACCGACCCCATCGTCGCTCTTCCTCGAGGCGCGTTGTGCATACTTGACGCGCTGCTTCGATTAGGTGCCGCCCTTTTCCCCAGAGGTCGTTTCGGGAAATGGGTTCGCGTTCCGTAACCCCCGTAACCGACCGAGGTAACCTCGTTATTAGTGGGTTCATGTTGAGCCGAACACCATCGAAGAACGGTTTTGACAGGGAGGCAACTGCAAAACACGGGATGGGGGGATGGAGATGAGATCCTCTCGACGCGTGGGTGGAGGTGGGTGGCGGCGTCTTTGTCGACTCGCTCCGCGTCGCACGAACGAACGCGCGCTCCATGCGGCTCGCCAGTGAACATGTATGTATGGAAGGAAGCTGGTGGCAGCACCAATAGCGAATGAGAAGTCGCAAAATCCGGATCTCTCTGGAGATACGTTCCTGAGCGATTCCTGTGGCTGCAGCCGCCGGCGGTGGAAAACCTTCATCTCGTGAATGAGGTTTTACGTGAAAAACCTCGTGTTAAACGAGGTTTTAGACTGTCCAGCTTCAACGACTCTCTCTCTCTCTCTCCTCTCGTCCGCTCGGTGTCGTCCGACCTCCTACCCCACTGCGCATTGCGCTTTTCGCCGCGGACCGACAACCACCACCACACACCACCGCCACCAAAAATCCGATGCTGCGCCACGCCGTGTCCCCCGTGCTGCGCCTGGGCCGCCGCGCCGGCGCCGCCACGCCGCTCGTTCCCGCGCGCGCGCTCTGGGGCGACGCCAACTCGCTCGAGCGCCTCTTCGACAACAACAAGAAGTGGCGCGACGGCAAGAAGCTGCTGGACCCGGGCTATTTCGACAAGACCTCCAAGGGACAGCACCCGCAGTACCTGTGGATCGGCTGCTCGGACTCGCGCGTGCCGGCCGAAGAGATCACTGGGCTCGCGCCCGGCGAGATGTTTGTGCACCGCAACATCGCCAACATGGTCGTCTCAAACGATGTGAGCGCGCTCTCGGTCATCCAGTACGCCGTGGAGCACCTCAAGGTCAAGGACATCATCGTGTGTGGTCACTACGGCTGCGGTGGCGTGCGCGCGGCAATGGCGAACCAGCACCTCGGTCTTCTCGACAACTGGCTGCGCAACATCCGTGACGGTGAGTCGTTCCCCCCCGACAAAATGCCTTTGGTACATTTGATGCTAATGGTTGGTGGATGTGTTGTGGGCTGCTACAGTGTGCCGTATCCACCACGACGAACTGATCGAGATCGAGGACTCGGAAGTGCGCCTGAACCGCATGATCGAACTCAACACGATCGAGCAGTGCATCAACATCTTCAAGATCGGTCTCGTGCAGCGCCACCAGGCCAAGTACGGCTTCCCCCGTATCCACGGGCTGGTCTACAACCTCGGTGACGGGGAACTTAAGGAATTGGACATCAACTTCAAGGACTACATCAAGAAGTACAACTCGGTGTACAAGCTCCACTCGTTCGACGGACCGGACCCGGACAACCTTCGCCGCGAGCACCTCCAGCGCAAGATGATCCGCACGCTCGCCAAGGACCACGAGGGCGACAATGCGCGTACGAGTGTGGCGTATTTGCGTCGCGCCATGACCAACGAGCCGCTTCTTTTCAGCGAGACGGAGATCGAGGGCGCGCTGAGCTTCGCCATGCAGAACGAGGCGGACAAGTCGACGGTCGACGTCGAGGTCGTCGTCAAGTACTTTGACAGATAGAAAGAGAGAGAGAGAGAGAGAGAGAGAGAGAGAGAGAGAGAGCCGCCGCCATCTCTGATGCCATCACACACAATTCACTCTAAAAAGTTCCAGAAAACGTATCTCTCCTTAATAGTGGCCTCTGTAACTCTGGAATCTGGAAACCCAAAACACCCAACTTTTATTTTGGGGTGTTCTGTAAAAATGAGTGGTGGGTAGGGCTGCATGTCGTAAAAAGGTCCCTTCTTACGGCTCTCGAAGCGCTCACTCCAAATGACTGGAAGCGGACGCGGCTGCCGACGCGCGCGAGACGCCGCGCCGCAAATGGAACAGCTCACTTGGCGACTTTAGCACACGCGCAGCAGCCATGGTCAAACGCAAGAAGCACGATAAGGACAAGTACTACAACCTCGCCCGCCAGCAGGGCTACCGCGCGCGGTCGGCCTTCAAGCTGATCCAGCTGAACAAGAAGTATGACTTCCTGTCCACGGCCAAGGTCTGCATTGATCTGTGTGCCGCCCCCGGCGGCTGGTGCCAGGTCGCGGCCAAGTACATGCCGGCGTCCAGCATCATCATCGGTATCGATCTGCTGCCGATCCGTCCGATCCGCGGCGTGAAGACGTTCCAGTGCGATATCACGACGGCCAAGTGTCGCCAGATCATCAAGCAGGAGACACAGAGCTGGCAGGTCGACGTCGTGCTCTGCGATGGCGCGCCGAACGTCGGCGCCGAGTACACCAAGGACGCGTACGTGCAGAACGAGTTGGCGCTCGTCGCGCTCAAGCTCGCGGTGGACGTCATGGGCCGAGGCGCGACGTTCGTGAGTAAGGTCTTCCGCTCGCAGGACTACAACGCGCTGCTCTGGGTCTTCAAGCAACTCTTCAAGAAGGTTTCGGCCACCAAGCCGCTCTCGTCCCGTAACGAGTCGGCTGAGATCTTCGTCGTCTGCGAGCAGTACCTCGCACCGCACTCGATCGACCCGAAGCTGTTCGACCCCAAATTCGTCTTCGACCAGCTCGACGCGCAGGAGAAGTCGATCACGATCTTCCACCCCAAGTTCGGCGTCCAGAAGCGTCATCGTGAAGGTGAGTGGCGTGGGCCTGTGTGTGGATGTGGATGTGGATGTGTGTGTGTGTATATATCCCGGCTGCATTCTCTAGAGTCCCTAGCGAGCCATCGATACCTCCATTGGTCGCTAGCGCTACTTGTAGCCAAGAGCAACATCAAGCTCTTGTGCGCGCCGTCTACCAATGTGGCGGCGTTGCGCAAGGGAGAACTATGACATTCCCTTTGTCACTGCATGTTTGAGACGACTGTGTCTGTGTGTGTGTAAAGCTCGACGAGTGTCGCAAGTGCTGACGCGTAGCGTGTTCTACTCTCAGGTTACGACGAAGCACTGGGCCAGACGCTCACGAACGAGTGTTCGATCTCGCAGTTCCTCGTGTCGTCCGACCCGATCCGACTGCTGACCGACACGACGGCGATCCGCTTCCGTCCGGAAGACGACGTCTACCGCGAACACCCGCACACCAACGATGAAGTCGTGACCTGTCTCAAGGATCTCAAGGTGCGTTGTGAGCTCGCGTCTCGCGATGGGAGACGCTCGCGGACGAACGGGAAAAAGATGAGGAAAAGCTAATTCCCCTCCGAGCCCCACTGTTGTTCCGGCGCCGGATTAATTTCCGGAAAACCCACCGGAAGCCAGTGCGCGGCGCTGACGAGGGCCTCCCCTTCGCGGGGCTGTCTGATTTTTCCCTCCGTCTCGGCGCATCGCGTCTCTCATTCTCTCTCTCTCTCTCGCTGACTGTGTGATGCCGTGCTGTCGATCGGAATAGGTGCTCGGCAAGTCGGACTTTAAGATGCTGCTCAAGTGGCGTCTCCGCATGGTCAAGTACAAGGAGGAGCTCCTGAAGGCGCAGGCGCCCGAGGAGGACGAGGAGGCGGCGGTCGAGGTCGTCGAGACCAAGGAGCCCGAGAAGGAGCTGACGGAGGAGGAGAAGAACGCGCTGATCCGCGAGGAGCTCGCGCAGCTGCGCGCCAACCTCATGGCCAAGAAGAAGCGCGAGAAGAAAAAGGTGAGTGGGCGTGGCAATGTGTGTATGTGTGTATGTGCGTGTTCGTGTGTGTATGTATGTTTGTGTGTCTGGCGTATTCCCAGTAGTCCTTGTCCACTCCTTGGACATGATGAAGGACTAACCCTCCTCGACTCCCGTTAAGCGCCGAGATCGCATCTGCATCTCCCTATCTCGTCCTGCCTCCTCCATGGCAGTGACGGTCGATTTGGGATGCACATCTTCTCGCTATGCATATGAGTGTGTCGGCAGCCAATCCAAAGCCTCCACCGCGGCCGCGTCGGTCGGTGAGAAAGCGTCCTTGAACAGACCGGCTATTGATCGCTGCCAAGACGAATCCCCACTGCAGCCTTCAGCTATTGGCGTCTCGCGTGCCATCGGATGCCCAATCGTTCTTGTGCTCAGACATATCGGAATGCCTGCATATTCGCGTGTGGTGTGCGCCCGCCTGGCAACGAAATGGGTTTGCTAACTTGGTTGTCTCTACTTGAACTTTTCAGGACCGTGAACAGAAGCGCAAGCTCCGCATCCGCCAGGCGCTCGGCATGAACGAGCAGGGTGTCGACGTCGCCGACGGTGCCGAGTCGGCCTTCAGCCTCAAAGAGCTCGGTCTCTCCAAGGCGCAAGTCGACATGCTCGAGAATGTGGGTCCCGTGTCGGACGATGACGAAGAGGACCGCGAGGGCCGCCCCGACTCGGACACGGACCTCGAGTTCGAGTCGGACGATGACGAGTACGCCGAGGTGCTCGAGGCGCAGATGGAGAAGCTCTACGACGAGTACCTGAGCCGCAAGGGCGACTCGGCCAAGACCAAGAAGGCCGTCAAGCGCAGCAAGATCGCCAAGCGCGCGATTGCCGGCGAGGCGCTCACGCAGGACGCCGAGATGTTTGATGGCGACAAGGCGGCGTACCACAAGATGATTCAGGCCGAGGAGGTGAGTGGAGCTTTTTATTGTGTTGATCGCTCGAGCTGCTGCCGCCGCTTCCCGTTGTCCCCGCGTGTCCGTCGAGCGAGCGAGCGAGCGTCGTCTTGGTGTCAACCATCCCCCCATTCGTGTTATCTGTTCTGGGTGCCGTCCGTACTCTGTCCAGTTGTCAAACATGGGGCATAGCAAACCGGAAGGCCTTCATGTCTGACCGGCGCGATTCTGTCTCGGTATCGCGTCGGTCCTATTGGCGTCCGACATTCCCAACCGACTCGACGACGACGACCTCTTGGCTCCCGACCTGACGCGCGCGCGGACAGCCGCCAGCAGCGACTGCGACGGCTCGACGGTTTGGCGGAACGCCGACTCGATGACTCACGTTTGTATCGCTGCAATGTTTTGTAGAGCTCGGACGACAGCGACGACGAGAGCGACCACGACACGAGCGGCAAGCTCGCGGTGCCGCTCAAGTTTAAGGAGCGGCCGAGCGCTGCCGTGTCGCGCTGGTTCTCGGACAACCAGCTCTTTGCCGGCGTCGAGGACGAGGACGACGATGCCGCCATCAGCGGCGGCCGCAAGTCGTCTTCGATCCCGGAGATGCCCAAGACCGACAAGCAGATCCGTAAGGAGAAGCGCAAGGCCGCCAAGGAGCGCGCGGACCGCCGCCAGCTCAAGAAGCAAAAGAAGGAGGAGGAGCAGTACGAGATGGAGTTTGGCTCGGAGTTTGCCGTGGCGGCCCCCGCTGGCGAAGCCGAGGACGAGGACATGGACGACGAAGAGACGGGCGGCCGTCGCGGCGCCGACGCCGACGGTGACGAGGAGAACGCCGTCTCGGAAGAGGTCAAGGCGTTGATCCGTTCGGGGATGGGCGCCGCGCTCAAGCCGAGCAACAGCGGCGGCAAGAGCGACGCGATCGAGGTCGTGTCGGCCGACAATGACGACAGCGCGCTGGCCGTGATGGACGAGCGCAAGTTCGACTCGGACCACGAGGACTATGACGAGGAGGACCGCGCCAAGACGCTCGCGCTCGCGACCATGATGATCCGCAAGACGAACGCCAAGGACATGATCGACGCGAGCTACAACCGGTACACGTGGAACGACTCTGGCGAGATGCCCGACTGGTTTGTGGACGACGAGGAGAAGCACTACCGCCCGCAGGTGCCGATCCCGAAGAAGCTCTTTGAGCAGATGAAGGAACGGTTCATGGCGATGGCGACCAAGCCGATCAAGAAAGTGGCCGAGGCGCGCGGCCGCAAGCAGCGCCAGCAGCTCAAGAAGCTCAAGGTGGCCAAGAAGAAGGCCGCGGACATCGCCAACCTGCCCGATATGTCGACGCGTGAGAAGCTCAAGGCCATCGACAAGGCCATGAAGGGCGCCAAGCTCAAGAAGGAGAACAAGGTGTACGTGATCTCGCGCCGCGGCGGCCGCTCGTCGACCGCGCAGTCGGCCGGCAAGAAGCCCACAGGCAAGGTCAAGCTCGTGGACTCGCGCATGCGCAAGGACAAGCGCAACGGGGACCTCAAGGCCAAGCGCGGCAACAAGAAGAAGAGATAGACGACCGACCGACGATGGGTACACTAGATAAGTTATGGCTGGAACGAATGCGAGAGAGAGAAGAAGAACACGACCGACAGACACGCTGACATCCATTTTCCGCTCTCTCGTTTGTTCTTCATGCGTGGTCTCTTACTATCTATTAGTAGTAACAAAAGACTGGAGATATTTAGGAGGCGACGGCGGCGCCGCGCCACTCCCACTCGTCGTGCTGCATCTTGGGCGGCGGCGGCACGGCGAACCACGGCGGCGTGGACGAAGAAGGCGACGCCGCGCCGAGCGCCGGCGGCAGCGTCGACACGACCATCGAGCTGCGGTGGAGAAAGTAGATGGACGCACGCGTGGTGGTGGTGGGATTCTTCATCATCGTCGTCGTCGTCGTCGTCGGCAGCACCGCCGCCGACTTGGCCTGCAGCTGGCCAAAGACCGCGGCGCTCATCTTGTTGAAGGCGCACACGGGGCACGGCGCCTCGACGTGGCCGCGGCGGAACTCGCTCAGCAGTAGCTGCCTGGTCGCGAAAAGCGGCACGGGCAACGCGTTCACGCGCTTCTCGAACTCGGGTACCACGTCCTCGTCGAAGACGCGCTTGGGGAAGACGTGGCCGCAGGAAAACGCCTTGACGTGCGTCTCGAGAGGGTCGCTCTTGCCGAGCGCCTGCGCCGCCTGCGGCACGATACGCACGGCGCGCACGGCCAGGTCGTTCTTCTCAATGTTGTCCTTGACCACGTCGAGCAGCGGCGGCGGCGCCGCCGACACGAGCGACTCGGGCTGTACGGTGGTGACCACCGGCTGCTGCTGGTCGAGCAGCCACCTGCACACGTGGAAGAGGAACTGGCCCGAGAGCGGCAGCGCGTGGCAGCGGCGCACCCACGCCTTGTCGCGCTCGTCAAAGCCCGCGGCGTCGCGCTGCTGCGCGGCCGCCATGGCCGTCGACGGGTGGAGCCCCTTGCCGCCGACGCGCTCGACGATCTCGCTAAAGAAGATGCGCGCCAGCGGCGCCGCGACCGACGCGAAGACGCCGGCGTCCACCAAGTGGACCTCCAGATCGGCGCGCGCGAGCCCGTAGTCGAACCACTTGACCAGCAGCCGCGCGAGGATCGCGGCGCGCGTCGCCTCGCTGATCAACGCCGTCGACGGCTTGCGCGCGAGCTTGGCGGCGTGCGGGTGCGCGGGCGTGTGGAGCACGAGCACGTCCATCATGTCGAGCAGCTCCGCTCGCAGCGGCGCGAGCTGCTCGTCGGCAGAGGCGTCGTCCGGGGCAAGCGCCGCCGCCACAACGGTCGCAGTGTCGCCGCCCAGGTCGCGGCTCTCGGGAGACGCGTTCTCGTTCTCATTCTCATTCTCGTCGTCGTCGTCGCCGTCCTCGTCGTCTTCGGCCACCGACTCCTTCGAGTAGTGGCGGCTGCGGCCGCGCTGCGGCTGCTGGCGACGGCGGTGGCGACGGCGGTGGCGACGGCGGTGGCGCTGGATGAGCTTGTGGTGGCTGTGGAGGCGGCACTCGACGGCGTCCACGAGCTCTCCGTGGGCCTCGTGCAGCGTCGCGGCGGCGCTCCAGTTCTCGTAGTCGACGCAGCGCGCGATCAGGATCGGCGGGCGGTACTGCGACACGAACGCGCGCAGAAACGACTCGAGCGACGCCTGGTGGAAGCGCTGCGGGAGACGCGTCGGCTGCGGGTGGAGCGACACGTCGTCGTCGTCGTCGTCGTCGTCGTCCTCCTCCTCCTCCTCCTCCTCGTTGTCTCCCGCCTTGCGGTCACGGTGGTTGATGCGCAGCAGCAGCGTGAGAAAGAGCTCGACGCGCTCGTCCGACGTCGCGTGCATACACTCGGACGACGCGACGTCGCGCCGCGTGGCCAGCGCCGCGGCGTCGACGACCGCCAGCGACGCCGTGTCCATAGCCATCGACGTGTTGGACGGATCGACAAGCGTCGCGAGGCGGATGCACGCGGCCGTGGAGAACGCGCCGAGGTGCCGCAGGATCCAGTCGCGGTGCGCGAGGATCGCCGGCAGCGACGCCGTCGCGATCAGCACGTTGAGCTGCGTCTCCTCCGACAGCGAGCGCAGCACGACGCGGTGCGCCGGGTGTGCGAGCTGGCCGGCAAAGCCCGCCTTGAGCAGCGCCACGACGGTCTGCCGGCCCGACGGCAGGCCCAGCGCCGACGCGTGGCCCTGCTCGATCAGGCGGCGCAGCATGAAGGGCACGGCGTCGCGCGCGATCGCGACGGCCACGGCCTGCCGCGTCTTGTGGTGGCGCAGACACAGCTCGGCCATCTCCTCCGCATCAAAGTCGCCCGAGCCGTCCACCGGCGGCTCCTGCAGGAACGCGCTGAGCCACGCGTCGTCGGCCTCGAGCTGCTGCTGCGTCTGCGCGTCCCGCGGCCGCAGCGTCAAGGCGTCGTCCGGGTCGGTGCTGAAGCTGTGCTGCGCCTGCTGCTGGAAGATGAGGTCCGCGACCAGCAGCGCCACGCGCGGCCGCTCCTGTCGGCCGCCGCTGCCGTCGAAGCGGACGCCGAACTCGGGCGCCTCAGTGTCGCCCGTCGGCGCGGCCTTGGTGTCGAGGATGCGTCTCCCAAACGCCACGGCGAGGCGCGCGCCGCCGATGCGCGCGAGCTGCTCGACGGCCTTGGACGGCAGCGCGCGGGACGCCTCGTATAGGTCGTGGACCCACTGCCGCACGGCGTCGCCGGCCGTGCCGTTCGCCGTCGCCGCCTCCTCGCGCGGCTGCAGTTCCGCGCAGAGCGTGTCCGCGGCCACTTCGCACAGCGACGCCATGTCGATGCCCAGCGCGTAGCCGATGGACAGCGCGTCGCGCAGCGCGATCGTGCGGCTGCGCAGCGCCCGGAAGAGCGCGAGCCGGGACCACTGTGGGCGGCACTCGTACACGTGGTGGGCCGTCTGGATCACGTAGATCACCTCGCCGGGTGTCGCCGCGGCGTCCAGCGAGTCGCCGCCGGCGGTGGCCCACGATCCGCCGAGCTGCGCGCTTGTCGTTTGGAGCACGCTCTCGACGCGCTCGCTGTCGTGGAGCGAGAGGTAGTGGACGACGTGGGCCTCGCTCGCAGTGTGCGCCGCGTCGTCGTCGCCAAACGCCTGGCGCGACGGCAGCGAGACCCACGTGGCCACGAACGCGCCCGACGCGGCGCTGCGACCCTGCAGCAGCATGAGGTCGGACGAGCAGTACGCAATGTCAACGTCCACGACACGGTCCGCCGCGTCGTCCTCATCCTCGTCCTCGTCGTCGTCGTCGTCAGGATCGGCGGCGGCGCTGCGCAGCGTCGGCACGGCGTACTGGCCCTTGAGGCTCCACTGAAAGTTGGAGTAGACGCTGATCTGCTCGCTCGCGGCGTCAAACATCGCGAGCCCCGACTCGCTCGAGAGCAGCCCGTTGATCGCGCAGAGCCGGAGGTCCGGCTTGTTCTTCTTGATGCGCTGCGGGCGAAAGTCCAGGTCCTCCACAAAGTGCTCCGGGAACGTCTTGATCACAAAGACCTCGGGAGACGCCGGCCGCGGCGGCAGAAAGCTCTGAAACGACGCCGCGCCCGCCGGCGACGGCGACGGCGACGGCGACGGGTCGGCCTGCGACGCCTGCGAGCCCGACTCGGCGTCGTCGTCGCCGCTGGCTCTCATCGTCCCGGCCGCGGCGGCGGTCTCCGCTGCGGGCGCCGACGGCCTTGGCCTCTTCTGGAGCGTGCATTTCTCCAGCACGACGCGATAGTACTTGGTCGTGCCGTCGCTCGCGCCGTCGCCACCCGCACGCCGCGCCGCGGCCTCGCGCACGCGCGTCTTGACGAGCATGGACGTGCGCTTCTCCTTGCGGAACGTCTCGTAGAAGAGCTCGATGGACTCGATCGTGCCGGCGTTCTGGAGCTCGCAGCGGCACTCCTCGGCGTTCTCCTCGACGTTGACGATCGAGATGATGTTGTCCGTGCCGCCCACGAGGCAATAGTTCTTGCCGTTCATGCTGCGCCACCAGCGGCAGCACGAGACCGTGCCCATGCCGACCGCGAACTCGAGCGTGCTCATCTGCGTCTCATCGCCCGCGACGCGCGAGTGGTAGCGCGCGCCATTGAGCCCGCCGGCCTCGTTCGTCGCGCGCAGGTACGAGGCCATGGGCGCCGTCATGACGCTCGGCGTCGCGCTCATCCACTCGCGGTTGTGCGGAGGCTGGTAGACGCGCGAGAGCTGCGCGCGCCGGTGGTTCGTGATGAGCGCCGCCACGGGCACGAGGTGGAGCCGGTTCTTGCGCGACGAGAGGCACGCGAGCCAGTCGCCCTCGGGGCTAAAGGCCAGCGCGGCCACGGGCTCGACGCGCTGCTGCTGCTGCTTGGCGTGGGAGGACGCGAGCGGGAAGCGCCAGTGGCGCACGCGGCGGTCTTCTTCCACGCTTCGGATGAGCAAATAGTTGGCGCGCGGGTCGTCGCACGACGAAGACGAGGAGGAGGCCACGGCCAGCGCGAGAAGCTGGCGGCGCTCGAGCGAGTGCGCGGCCATGGCGACGATGCGCGCGTCCGCCGCGTCGTCCTCCGCGAGCGCGAAGGTGCGGCGAATGCGGAAGAGACGGCTGCCGAGCGACGGCGGCGGTGGCGGTGGCGGTGGGGACGCAGTGGCCACGGGCGACGCCATGGTTGTCTGTCGTGCGGAGGAAGATGACGATGGAAGATGAGCAGATCCATTCGCCGCCGCCGGTGGAAGGCAGGAAGAAGGGGGATACATCGCCAGTCACGATGTTGCGCGAAGGTACCCGCACATGCCTCATTTCCTCATATTGCACGAAACATGCCGTATTTGTTAGGAAAAGTCACTGTCCTGGGGGGATGCCATCTCCATATCTACTAGGACGTTTTTTTCTTTTCTTCTCCCAACGGTGGCTGGAGAGCCACCAAACGAGTCTCCGACACTGCACGCCGAGACACCAAGACACACTGCACGAGCGGACTCGATCTCGTCCGCGTCAGCGAAACCGGACTGCGCAGCGGTCGTGGTTTGTTGTTCACTGCATCTCCATCTCTCCCATCCCTCACCGCCGTCGGGTGCTCCACCAAGTCGGTCGTTAACACGCCATCCGCGGGAGCCCTTGACCCACTGGACCCCGCTTCCTTCCCACCGGATCCGCTCCATTCCCCTCCTCGGCCGCTTCGACTTTTCCTCCTCCTCCGGTTGCCCCACCGATTCGTTGCCACCATGGACAACGCGGCGCAGGCAGCGCACACGCAGGCGGCGCACAGCGTGCTCTTCATGCGCTCGGACAACCTCGACGGCCACTGCGACGTTGTGCGCGGGTGCGTTGACATTACAGTCCCATGGCAATAGGCGCTGGATGGGACTGACCCTGTTTGTCTGTGTGTCTTGCCGCCGCTATATAGCTATGACTTCAACGAGGGCGTCGACTATGAGAAGCTCTTCAGCACCTACTCGCGCATGGGCTACCAGGCCACGAGCCTCGGCCAGGCCATCGAGGAGGTCAAGCGTATGGTAAGTGAGCAACCAACTGGTACAATCGCTCTTTGGGTCCGTGGACTGAGGGTTTTGTGCTGCCTGCAGCGCAAATGGCGCCTGAGCGACGAGCCGATCGCGGCCGACGAGGAGGACGAGGAGGTCAAGGACCCGGCGTACCGCGCGAGCGTCAAGTGCACGATCTTCTTGGGCTATACGTCCAACCTCATCTCGAGCGGCCTGCGCGAGACGCTGCGCTTCCTGGCGCAGCACAAGATGATCGACGCGATCGTGACGACGGCCGGCGGCGTGGAGGAGGACTTTATCAAGTGTCTCGGCTCGACGTTCATCGGCGACTTTGCGCTCAAGGGCGAGCAGCTGCGCCGCCGCGGACTCAACCGCATCGGCAACCTGCTCGTGCCCAACGACAACTACTGCAAGTTCGAGGACTGGATGCGCCCAATCCTGGACGCGATGCTCCACGAGCAGAAGACGGACGGGACGATCTGGTCGCCGTCGACGATGATCCGGCGCCTCGGCAAGGAGATCGACAACGAGGACTCGGTCTACTACTGGTGCTACAAGAACGACATCCCGGTCTTCTGCCCGGCGCTCACGGACGGCTCGATCGGCGACATGATGTACTTCCACTCGTACCGCAACGAAGGGCTCATCCTCGACATCGTGAGCGACATCCGCCGCGTCAACGACATTGCGATCCGCGCGCCCAAGACCGGCGCCATCATTCTCGGCGGCGGCGTCGTCAAGCACCACATCCTCAACGCCAACCTCATGCGCAACGGCGCCGACTTTGCCGTGTTCGTCAACACGGGCCAGGAGTTTGACGGTAGCGACGCCGGCGCGCGCCCCGACGAGGCCGTCTCGTGGGGCAAGCTGCGCCTCGACGCCAAGCCCGTCAAGCTCTACTCGGAGGCGACGCTCGTGTTCCCGCTCATCGTCGCCGAGACCTTTGCCAAGGACTTTCACCGCGAGAGGAAGGAGAAGGAGCAGGCCGCCGCCGCCGCGCAGCAGTGAGCGAGAAGGCCCGATGCTATGTCCGTACGCCAGCATGCCGCAGAGAATGGCACGACCGCGAATAGTGGTGTGACGATGCCTTTTTATTTTTGTATGTACACACTCCCCAATACTCCTCAGTGGGCGGCAGTGGCAGTGGCAGTGGCGGCCTTGCGCGGCGACGATGCCTTGGGGAACACGGCCTTGCGCGGCACGCACGCGAGCTCCTGCTCGATGTCGCCGTGGAACAGCTCCTGCAATATGTTGAACACGGTGTTCTCCAGCACGGTCGCCGCGATGGCCGCGCAGTCCTCGCTCTGGCGCGCGCGCCGGAACACGATCGCGTCGGCGGACGCCGTCGCCATCGCCGTCGTGGTGGAGTGGCGGCCGACGCCGCGTGGCTGCTGCGGCCGCCGTAGCTCGAGCTGTGCGTCGACGGCCTCGTGGACGGCGCTGGACGCGAGCACGTCGGCAAAGAGCGTCTCCATGACGTCCACGACGGTCTGCTGGCACGCCGCGATGGCCTCTGGCGACGACAGCAGCGGCAGCGGCAGCGGCACGAGTGGCGAGTCCGCGAGCGAGTCTACTGGCTTGGCATGCGCCACGACGGGCAGCGGCAGCTTCGCGACCGCGGCGCGCGGGTAGACGCGCTCGAAGACGTTTCGCGGCAGCACGTGCGCGTACACATGGACGAACACGAGGTACGCCGACGGCGCCGCCTGCGCGAGCGCGTCCGCGGCCGCTGTGGCGGCGCCGCTCTTGCGGCTCACGGTCGACGGACTGGCCGACCCGTTGCTGGCACCGAGCACGCGCTCGACGGAGGCCTCCTGCGTGGCCGTCGACCGCGTGATCACGGAGCCGCGGGGCTGCTTCCCCTCGCTCTTCCTCTTGGCCGCGTGGCTGCTCGTACTGCTAGTGTTGCCGTTGCTGCTGCCGAGTGTCCCCATGGCGGACGCTCGCTCGAGCGGCGTGACGCGGCACGCGACGTCGTGGTCGAGCACCACGGGCTGCCGCGCCGCCGTGACCGTGACGCGCACGAGTGCCTCCTCACCCGGCTGCAGCTCGCCGCTCGCCGGCGAGAACGCCACGAGCCCGCTGCTCACGAGCGGATGCGACGCGTCCCACTCGAACCGCACGGCGACGCCCGCCCGACGGCTGCAATTGACCAGCACGGCCAGCTCCGTGCGCTGCGCGTGTGTCGGCACGTGGCCGAACGCCACGACGTCGCGCACGAGCCGCACGCTCTGGCCGGCCACGGCCGTGCGCTGCACCGCCGGCGCGGCGCCCCCCGCGGCGAGCGCGAGCTCGCGCCGCAGCGCCTCGAGCGTCGTGCGCAGCGGGTGGAAGCCGGCGGCGACGACCGTGACCATCGCGACCTCCTTGTACGCTCGCCCCATGAGCCCGTGCGCCTTGAGCAGGACGTGGGCCTCGACGGTACGCGCCTCGATGGGCGCGAACTCGAGCTCGACGAAGACCGAGCTGTGCGCCGCGACGATCTCGGACGTCGTCACGCAGCGCAGCACCGGGTAGGCGAACGCGCCGTGCTGGTTGATCTTGGCGAACGCGTTGCTGCTCACGTCCAGGCGGAAGGCCGCGTCGCCTCGGTTCGAGACGAGGATCTGCTGGAGCGGCGGCCGCTGCTGCGTGTTGCTGCCAGCGGACGCGTCGTCCGTGGCGTCGGCTCGCGCGTGGGCGGCGCGAGGGAACGGCCGCCGGTACTCGCCGATCATGACGGGCGAGAGCGTGACGACGCGGCGCGGGAGGAAGAGCTTGGGCTCGCCGCGCGGCAGCGTGCGGCCCTGCAGCTCGAGCACGAGCCGCTTGCCCTGTTCGACCTGGAGCAGCACGGGCAGGTCGTGGACGCCGCCGTAGGCGGCCGACGAGAACGCGTACCGCAGCGCGAGCGTGACGCTCTGCTGCGGCAGCAGCGTCGCGCGGCGCGGCGCGATCGTAAAGACCTTGCTGTCGATGATGGCGTTGGTGCGCACCTCGTCGCTCGAGGGCGCGCCCGTCTCGGCCCAGTGCTCGATCTCGACATTGCCTTCCTTCGGGTACCGCAGCGCAAAGTCCACCACGAGCCGCCCGGGGTTGCGCAGCTTGAGGAACACGAGCTGCGGCGCCGCGCCCAAGGGCGCCGGCGAGAACGCGATGGCGACGTGCTTGGCGCCCGCGGCAGCGAACGCCTCGTCCTCGTGGCTCTCGGGACCCGCGGACTTCGAAGGAGACGAAGGAGGAGGCGACGGTGGCTTCCCGTCGCTCGTGGAAGCGGAGGCGACGGCAACGGCGGCCGCTGCGGGGGGCGTGCTCATGTAGTCGTTGATCTCCTGGCAGAGAAACTGTTGCCACGCGAGCGCCGTGGGCTGGTGCGGCACGCGGATGTCCTCGATCACGACCGTCGGGAACGACGCCTCGGCGTGGATGCGGCAGTGGTGGACGTGCTGCGCGTGCCACGGGCTGTTGCTGCTGCCACTGCTGCTGCCGCTGCCACCCAATCCGGCGTCCACGGCTGTGTGGCAGCCCACGGCAAAGTCGTAGACGCCGGCCACGCGCGGCAGAAACGTGACGGCGATCTGCTTGCGCGAGCGCGCGGGGATGCAGCCGTGCGTCTCGGAGAACGTGAGCCGCGCCGGCGCCTCGGCGGCTGCCGGTGCCGCGTCGCGCACGACGCGCAGCGTCTGCGTGAGCGTGAAGCGGAGATCGCAGTCCGCGGCGTTGACGATGGCGATCGTCCTCTTGGCGCTCGTGTTGACGAGGATCGTGTCGAACTGCGTGGCCTCCGGCTCAAAGGCGATGGCGCCGGCCGTGCCCTTGGTCTGCACACGCACGGTCGCCTCTTGAAGCACGGGGATGCGCATCGAGCGGTGCGAACTGTGCTGCGCCGCCGCCCACGCCACGCTGATGGGCTTGACGGACACCACGAAGCGGCTCGCGTAGGCGCGCGTCTCCTGCGGCGTGAAGCGGCACGTGACGGCCGCCGACTCGCGGCCGTTGAGCCGCCCGATCCTGGGCGCGACGTCGAACACGCCGTGCAGCTTGTGCGGGATGTCCCAGCGGAACACGAGCGGTACGCGCGAGACGTTGGCAATCACGATCGTCCGCTGGGAGAGCAGCCCGACGGCCGTCGGCTTGATGAACACGCGCGCGTCCCTCGTGGCGAGCTCGGTCGAGGGGCCGTCGCTGCCGCCGCCGCTGTCGTGGAAGGCGAGCGCCGGCAACGCGCACACGCCGGCGAGCTCGACGGTCTCGGGAGACGCCCTCGCGTTGTTGAGCACGCATTGGAGCGCATAGCCATAGCTGCGCGCCCTGCGCGGCTCGAAGCGGATCTGCACGAGATGGAAGCTCTTGGCCGCGACGTAGCCGCTGCGTGGCTTACACACAAAGGTCTGCGTCGGATCGTCGACGAAGCCGAAGAGCGCTGGCGTGTCGCCCGCGTTCTCGAGCAGAATGGTCTGGAAGACGCTGTCGCCGAGGTAGCACGGCGGGAAGACGACCTTGCGCTTGCGCGGCAGCCGGAATGAGACCTTGGACAGGAACTGCTCCGTGGGCGACGCGAACGTGTTGCCGCAGACTCTGGACACGACGCTCCACGGCGGCGTGAAGGTCTCGACGTTCACGAGCCGGAACGTGCGGTTCGACTTGAACGACGCAAAGCCCTCGAGCTCGGCGAAGTAGTACGCGTTCTCGGTCGATGGCTGGAAGGCCACGCGGAACTCGGCGGTCGCGCCGGCGCTGATGTCGAGCGCGTCGGGGAAGATCTGGAACGCGCCCGCCTCGGCGGACGCCGACGCGACGCGCCACGAGCATGTCACTTTGCCGTGCGTGTTGTTGGTCACGTGGAGCACCTTCTTGGACGGGAACTGCGCGATGCCGCAGTTCCCAAAGTCCATGAACGCGCCCTGCACGACGATCGCGTTGCCGCGGTCGTCGCCGGTGATGAAGAACTCGTGGCACGTGTCCACGTCCGCGAGGGTCGCCTCGCCGCTGCGCGAGAGCAGCCGCAGAGTGTCCTCACTCCCGTCCCCATTGTTGCTTCGCTCTCCTCCTCCCGCACGCTGGATGGCGCCGCGTCGGAAGAGGTCGTCGCCGTTCTCCTGCCAGTACGTCTCGAGTTGGTCGGGACTGAGCAGGCCGAGGCCGGACGCGGCGCGCATTCTGTAGGCGTCCACGTGGGCCTGCTGGAAGGGGGACGGTCTCACTTGGCCGTCATAGCTCGTGCCCAGCACGTCGACGAACAGCGAGCTCTGGTTCTGGAGCAGCAGGAAGAAGCGGCGGTAGAAGTTGCCCGGACGCGACGGCATGAACGTGATGGTCACGCTGAGGTCCAGCAGCGGCGGTACCTTGCCGTTGATCTTGTCGAACTCGAAGACGCCGCGCTGCTGGCAGTCAAAGTGGAAGAAGACGTCCACGGCCGACTCGTTGCGCAGCGTGAGCACGCGCGACGACGCCTTGCCGACGACCACATCGCCAAAGTTGATGGACCGCGTGCGCACAAAGTTGGACTCGAGGTTCTTCTTCCAGAGGCTCACGGTCGGGCCGACCGCGCGGCCCTTGCACGTGATTCGCTCGCGGTTGCCGCCCGGCGTGACGATGTCAAAGTGGTCGCACGTGAAGCTGCCGGCGCTGATCGGCGTGTACCGCACGCGGATGGGGAGACACGACTCGGGCGGCACGACGCCGCTCGTCGGGGAGAAGGTGAACACGGGGTCGCAGTCGTCTTCCAGGCGCTGCACGCGGAACGTCGCGCGCACGAGCGAGCGGTTACGCAGCACAAACTCCTTCTCCGTGGGCGTGCGGCCCGCGCTGGACGCCCCGCCGACGAGCAGCTCGCCGAAGTTGAGCTCCGTCTCGGACGCCGCGATGTGCGTGAACTTGCTCACGCCGCTGAGCTTCATCGTCTCCTCACACGCGGAAGGCGGTGTGGCGCCTGAGAGTTCGTCTCCCGTGAGAGGCTGTGTGGGTTTCATGCGCATAGACAAACACGAAAGGGCGTCAGTCGAGGCGTCTTTGTTCACCACGTCTCGGTCAAAAACGTCGAAAACCAATCCACGTACCCGCACGGAGCAGCGCGTGGTCGTGACGTACACGGACGCAATGGTCGGTGAGAACGATGCGACGAGCTCGACACTCTCGCCGACCGCCACGCTGCCGGAGACTGGGTGGACGGCGAACGGGTGGCCGTGCTCGCCCGCGCCGGGAACCGACCAGTCGAAGATGAGGCCGATCTGGCCCGTGTTGCGCAGCACGAACCTCTGTTCCGTCGTCTCTGCTGTCGGGCAGAAGCCAAAGTCCAGCCCGCGTGGCACTTGGACGGCGAGCCGAGCGATGCGGGCGATCACGGGGAGCCGGAAGCGGCCGCTCGAGGCCGCCACGCCGCCCTCGATGATCTGCACGTGGAACGTGACAAAGTCATCGTACTCGTCGATCTTGAGCGGTCGAAAGGCGACATCCAGCGCCGTGTTCATGCCGGGGCTCAGCGTGATGAGCGTGGGGAAGTCCATGCTGAAGTATTTGGTCGTGGGCAGCTCGTACTTGAACTTGATGGTGCGGCGCGAGACGTTCTTGACCGCGATCTTCTTGACGTGCTCGCCGCCGGGCAGCCACGTGCCAGCCTCAAAGTGGATCACATCGCCGCAGTCCACGCCGTAGTGGCGCAGCTGCTCGACGCGGTTGAGCACGGGGATCTCTGCGGCGCTCATGGCGCGCGGTGTGAACGTGGAGTGGCGCATGGAGAAGGCCGCCGAGACCTCCATGCGGCGGATGGCGCCTCTTCGTGTCCGCTCCGATACAACTCTGATACAGTCAAATCTGAGTCTGATTCGATGAGAGCATGTTGCAAATTCTCGCTTTTGCTGCATTTGTGACCGCGCGACAAACGCATTGTGGAGCCATTTGAAGAGGTACGTACGAACGCCCCCAACTCCTCCGCGTGCGGCGGACGAACAACTGACCATGGCGCCTCCTCCGCCCTCCTCTTGCTGCAGAGACACGTAACTCTATGCCCCGCGCAGGTCGCCGCCGCTCCGTCGTGTGGACGTGCTTCGTGGAGAACGCCGAGTCGGGCAAGCGGCGCGTGTTCTGCCGGTTCTGTCACCACGACATCGTCGCCAACCCCATCCGCATGGTGCGCCACATCGTCAAGCACTGCCCCGACGCCGACGAGCACCACAAGAAGATCTGCCGCGAATACCAGACGCTAACAGTGCCGCTGCGGCGCCGTGGGGCCGGTGACACCAGCGATCAAGGTGCTGTTCAGTCTGACGCGGCGCGGCCGATGCTGGATGCCGCCACGACTGCTTCCTCTCCGCTGCCTGCGTCTGAGATCGCGACCACGTCGCCGGCCATGGGTGTAGGATTCAATCTTGTTCACGCGCCGATGCAGCTACCCATTGCTGGCCGGACGATGGACCCCACTGAGGCCAGCCACCCGCCGCCGTCCCCGCAAAATGGGTATGTCCCCACTATTTTCTATTTTTAGCACGTCCATGTGTGATGGTGACATTTATCCTTCTGATGATTTACAAACAGCGCCACTTTAGTGGAAAACGTGGCGTCACTCCCGTCAACCGACATTGGAGAAACTCCGCTGGTCGATCCAGGCACAGTGGACAGAGCCCATGAGGGATTTATCCTTGCCCTCGCGAGTTCCGGTACTTCCCTCCACTTGATGGAGCACCCGCACTTCCGCCAAGCACTCCGTTTGTTGGGCATGCCTGACCTGAGTATGGAAGACATTGCGCACCACGTCGTGTCCCGGCTTCGTGGTCAAATGGACGTCGAGGCCCACACGAGGCTCCGGTCAGCGACGTCTGTCACCGTCCAGGTGACTGGCATTACTCGCGATGGATCTCTCCAGTTCTTGGCGGCAGATCAAGACCATCACCAGGATCAATTGGATGTGGACGTCTCAGGCGACGAGCAAGATATCAAGACGCTGATTCGGAAGTGCCTCGATGGAAAGCCACGAAAAGCGCAGTGCCCCATCCATCTGTGCGTCGACGCTTTCGGTGAAGTAGCCGGCAGTGCAGTATTCACCCAGGACCAGCCCGAACCAACCAAAGAACCGGGAGAAGCTCCCATGCCCGTGCTTGTAGCAAGGTGCATGATGCAGGCGTCTCTCTCCCTTTTCGCTGACGTTGCGGAGAATGTGGCAGTGATTCGACGAACCGTTGAGGCATGCACAGAGCTCCACGCGATGCTCAGGATCGATATCGGCGACTGTGAGTTTTCTCCTGGCCCCTCCAGCGGCACCAAGGAACGCGTACTGCCGACAGCTCGTGGCACGCCTTTTTGGACGATGGTATCCACGCTGGGCGACGTGCTGCAGCACGAACGTGTTCTCCGCGCTTCAGTGCCCGAGTGGCCCGAAGGTGTGAAGCAGCACATCGATCGTGACAAGTTTTGGGCGGAAGCGAAGTTGGTGGAGAACTTGCTCCGTCCGTTTGCCTTCTTGGTCGCTCTCAGCGAAGGGGGCCATTTAGCGTCATCAATCATCGTCGTCGCATGGCTTCTCGTATGGGCGACAGCTGAAACCTCCGACGTACTGAACGCAATCGAAAAGTCAGCAGTCGCAAGCTCAGTCGTCGCTCACATTGGGAAGCACGGCGACTCGCTCGCGCTGGTTTCGCTTCTGTTGGATCCGCGTTGTCGTGGTCTCGGACTCAGCACTCATGGGAAACGCAAGGCACGTACGATGGTGATCGAGACTGCGGTGCACATGAATCCCCACGTCGCGCAAGTGCGGCTTCTCGAGCAAGTGGCCAAGTTCCTCAACAGCGAGCGTCCTTTCGAAGACGTGTCGTGGGATATGATGGCATCCCTCCCTCGTCTTTTTTGGGTTGATTACATGAGCGAGGCTCATGAGCTCGCTTTTGTTGCGCTCGAGGCGGTGAGCTTCCGACCGTACATCCACTCACTCGACCAAACATGGGAAGCGTGTCGAGCAGCTTCGGATTCTTCGTCTCGACAGCAAACCACGGCGGGGGATGATTACGAGTCTAGAATCCAAGCGGTTCTTCGCCGACGAGCGTCGCTTGAAAAGCAGATGCACGCTTTCCGCAAGGAAGTGGTCGAGGCCGCTGGTCGTGTTCTCGACCCGCGGGTTCCGGCATCCTCGATTCCATCACTTGCCAATGCGAAGGTTCTCCCCGTCGAACCGCCAAATCAATTCTGGGCTGAGCTCAGCCACGTTGCAAACGCGCTCTTCCGTGATGACCGTGCAGCCAGCGAAAGTGCTGTGGATACGTCTTGGTTCGCCATCGACTCGCGCGACGCCGTCACTGAACTCCACGCATGTCTCCGCCGTGCGCTGTTCGGTGACGTTGCAGATTTCCATGGTAGCCTCGTGGCCCCCACCAACGGTAGTGTCGTTGGGGCTGACGTTGGGTCTGTGGAGACTGTTGTAGCGGAGGAGACTTCCGATATGCTCTCCGACCTGGTGGAGCTGTAGCTGCCGAGCCAAAAGTGTAGCCATGTCTGAACTCCTGGAAACCTCCATCACTCGATGGCGGAAAGTGAAAGGTATGCGTTTGGAGAGGCTCTTTTGATTTGTTGCTGTTGGTGATAGCGAGAACGAATCCACTCCGTGCGGCAAGCTATGGGGCCCGCCGTCGCGCCCGCCAAGCGCAACGCGAGCGGCGCGATGCTCAGGTGAGAAGGGGGCCTTTTCTTCTTCAGCAAGAGTGGGAGTGGTACCTCGCTCCGCGTACTCACCATGTAGTCTCTCCTCTCGTTATCTCCAGACCGGACAGCGCGCAGCGCACAAGAGACGAACCCGCGGCTGCCATCGACAACGTCGAGTGGGCATCCCCGACGTCGATCCGCGCACGCAGCCGCCCGAGCAACCTGCAGTCGTACCTCCGCTCCAACGGCTCGTTCCCATCGTCATCGGTGGTAGCAAGTCCGCGGCTCCACCGCAGAGGAGGAAGCGTCAGCAGCGGCAGCAACGGCGGAGCGAGTCCGAGGCAGTCGCGCGTCGGCCGAGTCCGAACCCAATCCACGCGGGCGACACAGGTGAGAAGGCCCGGCCGTCTCAGTAGTGTTGCTCTTCTTCGCGTGAAAGCTCAACTGTCGCGATCATTGTAGACCAGCACAGCCGACTTGCTGATAACGGAGATGGACGGTTCGAGCGGACCGATCTCTCTCGGCGCGTACGGCACCGTGCCGCAAATGCCCCTCGAGACCGTCACGTATCTCATCGACGCCTTGGAGCAGGTGAGTTGATGGTGCTTCCGTGTGATGATACACTCTATCAAAGTGTGTGTGTGTATGCTGACCTCTGCTCGCTGTTGAATTTGGATAGCGGCGGCAAGACCTAATTCACATGAACACTGCTCGGAGGGTCGGCGCAGACTCTTCGTCAGAATTGTCTCGAATTAGTCGGAATATGGCGGCTGACGAGGTTAGCCAGCTACGATTGGTGGGGCACGACGAAAAAAGTTGCGATGGCTGACTTCCGTTTGTCTTGTGCTCAGACGGAGATGAAGGGGGTTGCGCTGTCGAGGAACTCGAGTCGAACGCAAGACGACGAAGACGTCGATGACGAAAGCGACGGTACTTCTCACGTGGACACATTACCGGCTCCGCGCGGTCTCCCTCGGTCTCGGTCATACGAAGCGCTCGTCAAGCTAGAGCAGATCCTCGAGGCGCGTCATCAGCAACTCATGCGCGACGGCTCGCTGGACGTGACGGCCCCGATGGCACTGGGCTGGTTCTCCGGCTCGGACCTGACGGACGAAATCCGGAAGCTCCAGCAGTCGTTCCGCCTGGAGGCAAGAGAGCAATGATAGGCCTTAAGGCGTAGTAGTACGCAACCGCGTTTCAGAGGGAGAACGGCATTTGTATATGAACGGAATAGACATCCACTGGACCTTGGCACAAGGCCACACACACAAGAAGGAGAAGGAAGCGCGTCGGGCGTCTAATGATACGAGTTGGAGCTGGAACGGACACGCGCGGGTGGGCGGCACGCGACCGCCACCACCGCGCACGGGCGCGCCAGCTTTAGTTGTCCGAGCCGGTGGTGCTGTCCTCGTCGTCATCGTAGTCGTTGCTGTCCTCGGGCACGTCGAACGCGATCTTGTTGGCGAGGCGCTTGCGCTTGATGGCCTCTTCGTCGACGACGTCGAACGAGATCTTGTTGATGAGGCGCTTGACGGGCGAGGCCTGGATCTTGTTGGTGCCGTTGCCGGAGACCGCGCCGCCGTCGGCGTCGTTGCCCGTGGTGTCGTCGGCCTTGACCTTGCAGGCGGCGTCGGCCACGCCGTGGAGTGCGAGCGCGAGCATGGCCACGAGCAGCGCGACGAGTTGCAGCGTGCGGTTCATGGTCCTTTGGGATCAGAGAGCGACGGAACGAAGAGAGGCAACGGATTGTGGAATGGGCGTGGATGGCGAGCGGCTTCTCTACTGTACTGGCTGTCTGTCTGTCTACAGTAGGGAGGGGAAGGCCAGAGGCGAAGAGCGGGGGCCGCGACGCCAGCTGGTTTCTCTGCACACTGCACGTACACGTATGTATTGCAGCAGCAGATTGCCGCCGCGCCTCTACGCGCCACCACGCACTGCGCCGCTGACGGCGGCGCTGACTTCTGGGTGCGACAGTCGCGCAGAAGGCGTCGCGGTGGGGAGTGCCGGGATCAAAACACGGTCAATGAGGTGCACGTTCGAGCGGTCGCTCGCGTTGAGGCGCGCGTCGAGCTCCGGGTTCTCAAAGTCGATGCGGAAGAGGTTACCCACTTTTGTCACTTTGGGCTGCCAATAGCTCGGGCGCAGCCACTTGTACGCCGGCAGCTGGTTCTCCTGTTTCATGTGGGAGCCACCGCTCCAGCGCGGATCGCTGTTGAGATGCGCGCAACGAGTCAGTCGCAACGGCGTCACTGGGAATGGAGAGATACTGTACGCACCGAACCCACTTGCTCGGCATCTTGTCCACGCCCAGCGCGAAGAGCTCGAGGTCGCCGTTGCGGTGGAAGCGCAGGCGCAAAAAGTTCTTGTAGCTCGCGATGCGCAGCGCCGAGAACGCCTCGTTGTAGTGGCGCCCAAAGAAATTGAGCGACACGTAGAGGTACGCGCCAAAGACCACGCCCACGACGGGCGTCGCCAGCACGAAAAAGTACGGCAGCAGACTCAGGTAATACTGCCAGAGCTCGGCGCGCGTGAGCCCCGCGAATCCGGCCGGATGGGAACAGATCTGCCAGACAAGACGATGAGCTTCAACCACGCCAAGCAACGCACGTCCGCAAGGATGGTCCACCGCACCTTCACGCGGTGGATAGCGACCATCTCGGGCACTGTAGGCACAGAAAACACACCACCCACCACACGTATGAGCACACCACCACGAGACCAAATATGCAGTGGACGCACGCACGCACCGTCGAAGATCGTCATGCAAAACTTCATAAAGTGTGCGAAGAGCGGACCCATGTGGAACACGTCCACGGCGCGCATCTGCGGCGACGCGGGCATCGACTCGCTGAAGTACCGATAGAGGGAATGGTCGCCCTCGTGGCCGAGCGCGCCTCGCTCAATCGCAATCTCGAAAATGCACTCAAAGATGAGCAGGATGCTCGACGCCGAGACACAGTGGAAGAAAGACACGACGACGCCCGTCGCACACTTCTTCCATAGCGCGGTGCAGTCCGCAAACGCGATCAGCGTCATCACCATGAGCGCGCACGTCGTGATGGAAACATACGACGACGTGAGCATCTCCAGCAGCACGTCGTGGACGTGTGTGGCAAACACGGCGGCGACATCGAACCACGTTGCGCTCGTGTAGATGTCACGCACCGAACAGCGAGGAAACATGGAGACGACGAGCAAAAAATACTACATACACAGTACACAGACACAGACCGTCAGAGGATGGCGTGCTGGGGCAGACCTGAAGTGAATCACGTGCCCCAAAGCCACCAACAACGTCAAAGCGCCAGTTGATACGACGGAATCCAAAGACGTTGAGCAAGGCGTAGCGCCTAAAAGAGAAGATCCTTATGTCAGTGTACCAAACACACGACGAGTCGGAGTAGGGACATCATACTCACTTGCTCACGTGGACGGGCGGGTAACTCGCTCGCTGCTTGTAGGCCGTGTCTTTGTACTTGAGTGTCTTCATTCGCGGGGCGTGGGTTGGGTGGAGGAACGCCCCACCTCCGCCCGACACGATCAGGTGATGGGCGGCTGGTGGTTTCGGCGCCGAGACCATGCCACCGAGGCTATGACGACGTTCAAGTTTGGCTCTACGCGAGGAAGGTAGACTTCCATCGCGAACAGAAGCCGATGCGGACGCGGGCGAATCGCTCTCCTCAGAGTACATATGAGGAAAGTGCTTTCTCGTCGGCGACAGCGATCTCTGGGAAAGAAGCGAATGCAAGGATGGGCGACGCCGAGGCGGAACGGGCACTCTCTTGGTCTCGAGCGGGGGTCCCGATGGCAGAACTGACAGTGGCGGTATGGTGTTGACGTGTTTCAGCCCGCGAAGCGAGTGGCGTGTGTAGTTGTGGATGTCACCAGCCAGGCGAAGCACGACGCGGCCTTTTAAAACATGGTTCAACAGATACGAGAGCTTCTCCTCGGTCTTGTCGGGCTCTTCGTACGAATCCAGGATCCATCGCGGCTCGTGAGTGACGATGATGACTCGATCGTTTGGCCCCATGTATTTCGTCGTCAGCCGCTCAAACACCTCGAATTGCTCTGTGTTGATGTCGTTCTCCAGGGCGAGGTCGAGGCCGAAAAGCCACCAATTGTGCGGCAGCTTCAAACAGAAATGGCTCGTTTTCTGTGGGAGCAGCCAGCCGCCAAGCCAACTTCGGTGGGCTACGTAGCGAGTGTATGTGTTGAGACCATCAAACCAGTCGTGGTTCCCCGGAATGGCAAACGCGGTTGGACCATCGTATTCCTCAAGCGATTTGACGCCACTCGGGAGATGGGGCTTCCCAGTCGCGATCGCCTGAGGGTCGTACTCTGCTGGGGGCTTCATCGCGTACTCAAAGCACCGCCAGAGGCGCTTCTCGTAGCTCTCCGGCTCAGGATGCGGGTACGCGAGGTCTCCACCGATCACCAAAGCTTCTCCGCGTGGGAATGTGCGCTTCGTCATCTCCTTCTTCTTGCCCGTGCGTGCCGTTTTGTCGAGCTTGGACGGCGGATCCAGCAGATCAACGGGACAGTCGACGGTGAGTTCGGGTTGAGCTAGCAGCCGAGCAATGTGGTAGCTGCTGTTAAAGCCATCGCCACAGTCCGCCATGAAGTCGAGCCACAGATCGTCGCGCTTCGCCAAGTGGTCAAACATGTAATCTTCATCGCGTGGATAGAGTGCTCGTTGCAGAGAGCGGTGGTCAAATCGGCCGAGAAAGACCTTGAGCGAGATGAGCAACTGGAACGCCGTGTCGAAGAGAAACATGGAGTACCACGGCACCATGGGTAAGCAATGGTCAGCAGGAAGTTTCTCGTGGAGTAAGTCCTCGCCGTCAGACTCGTCTCCTTCGCTTCGATCGGTTAGCCATTCAAACGAGATCATTTGGATGCCGCTGATACGCTCGAGCACAAAGTTCGTGATGGCCAACACCATTCCGACCACCCAAGTGACCACTGCTCCGCGGTAGCTGGCGATACGCAGGGTTCAGATCAGTCACGAGCCAGATAACGTCGCTCGCAGGAGTAATATAATACCTGGCGGGAACAAATTGGGCGCTTGTGGTGGAGAAGAGCTGCTCGCATGCGTGGCGGTTGTACGTTTGAGGGTTGCCGTCATTCTACCAGAAAGCGAGATATTAGCTGAGTCGAGTCTACGAAAGAGCAAGTGGCTGGAGCAGAGAAATCGTACGCTGACGACAGGGTCACAGTGAAGGATGAGCGCAACACACGCGACACTTATCGCAGCGCTGTTGCGCACAGCGTTTGCAAATGACCGCAGTAACCTATTGCAGCAATACAAACGCCAGGAGGTCAGCTCAAGAGCCACCGCACGCGAGCGAACATCCACGAATACTCACGTGACATTGCTCGGCCTCCATCCCATTCCGAGGCAAAACGTCGCCCGTGGTAGTAGGAGCGCCATGAGCACTTCAAGTAAAATCAAGATGACGAAGCTAACGGAGAAGAATGGGAACAGCAGCGAGATCTGCCACGCCAGAGTTGTGAGTGGTGTCGGTGCGTTGGTTGAGCGAGCCGTTCAAGTGATCCACCTACCGGTTGTTTGATGGTAGATTCCAGCAGTCCAAGCTGTTGCACGGGTGTGTGCAGTGCAGCAGCGGCGAAGAGCCAACCGTAGAGGCCCATTGACAGGTACACGTAAGGCGTCCATGTCGTCAGAAGCTCAGGATTGCCCACGAAAGGGCTCGTGAAGAAGTAGAACGAGACGTAGAGCACGCCGTAGAGCGCGAACCAGAGCTGCATGCACGCGCAAGAATCACGTCAGTTTGAGCCAGCGCTAGATCCATTGGTGTGGGTCATTGGATCGCCAGCGGGTGGAGCTCAATGCAACATACCAACTGGTCGTTCTCGTCGGCGTCATCGATCCCCGACATCTTTGTTTCCGAAGTGAGCTTTCCCGGTGGCCCACGTCAGTCAGAAAAGATATACGACACAGAATCGAATAACAGCCAATCATAATGAAACATTGAAGTCTATTTCGACCAATCAGGTCACGCACGACCTTTCATCAGTGATGAATCATCACGCCAACTTGGCAGCGACCTGGACCGCGGTCTTGGCCACTGGGCGCGCGAAGTTCATCGTGTGCATGGTCCAGAGTGACGACGTGAGCACGACCATGGCTCCGCTCTGGTGCGCGATCGCCAGTGGGATAGGCACGTAGGTGAGTAACGTCGTGATACCCAGCGCGACCTGGCCGGTCACGGCAGCCATGGTCAGGTTAAGCGCCGTGCGCGTCTGCTGCGGCAACTGGTTCCACACGTGCGCGCGGCGCGCGAGCGCGTAGCAGCCCGTGTAGCCCGTGATGGTGGTCATCGCCAGCAGTCGGTGGTCGAGCTGCACAAGCGGAATATTCTCAAAAAAGTTCTTGTACACCGGCTGCGAGAAAGCAAAGCGAGGAATGAAAGACGAGTGAGAATCGCTACCAAGGGGCTTGGAGAACGCCGGGCGAAAAAGAGCGCACCTCCATCTCGAAGAGTCCATCTGGAATCCAGTCGCCATCCATCTTCGGGAACGTGTTGTACGCGAAACCGGCATCCGTACCCGCGACGAAGGCACCGGAGAGGATCGTGAAGCCAAGCACAGACGCGAAGCGGTGGAAGTACTTGCGAATGCGACCCGTCTCCTTCAGGACATCAGCAGAGACCATCTCACGGACAATAGCAGAACGCGACGGAGGGTTCAAGATGGAGAAGCTCGTCCACAGAAGGACCCCAAGAGTCGTGAAGGCAAAGCCGAGCTAGTACAAGAAGAGTACAGCAGCACGTCTGTCAATCAGCGAGTTCAAAGACCAAGAAACAAACCACGGTACTCACGTGGGTCGCCAATCGGTATGGGCTCACGCGAACCTCGGCTCTCTTCTCAAGTTGCTCCTTGCCGTGCTCTTCCAAGCCGCTGCGGACCATCCACCAGCCAATGCCGCCCTGCGTGGCGCCGAGACCGAGCAGGAACCCAAATCGGCCGTAAAGCTCCTTTGGAAGGCGCTTACGAAGCATGTAGTACGTGAGAGGAACCACGTACGCGAGACCCACAGTGCGACCGAGCATGCGGTGGCCATACTCCCAGGCAAAGATGCCCTTGAACTCGGACAATGTCTGGAGCAACAACGTTCCCAGGGTTAGCGATGGCGCAGAGAGACCCGGTCAAGGAGGTGTATGTACCATGTTCTTGCGCTGTTGGTATTCCGGGAACTGCTTGTATTTCTCGAATTCGGCAAGCCATTCCGCTTCGTTCAAGGGCGGCAGACCTCCGTGAGGCTTCCACTCGACCATCGAGAGACCCGAACGCGTCAATCGCGTCGCTCCGCCGACAGCAATCATCGTGCCGACAAGACCAGCGCAGCCAAATAGCCAATACGCGATTGGACGATTGGCGGCGGCGTTCTCAATGGTTGCAACCGAGGCAGCAAAGTTCTACACACCAAGAGGAATTCGAGCGTGTCAGCAAGTCATTTCAGCAGGCGCAACTGAATTACATGGATGCAAACTCACTCGGTTCTTCGTCGAGTAGACGAGAGGCTGTTTGGCAGCCTTGCCACTCTTCATTAGCCCATTACGGAGGAAGGTGCTCGAGAAGATCGACGGCTTGGGCACTGCAGCGGCAACTGGACGCGCGAGAGTCTGGTATCGCGACTGAGTTCTCTACGTGAGCAGTGCTCTGCTGCCCCCAATCCCATTGATATCTTACGTACTGCATTGGTGATGGTTTCGGCTCCGAGGCGCGAGACGTGGTGGTGCACGCGCGCCGCGTGGGAGAGCATAGCGGCACGTGGGGACTTCGCGAACGTTCGTCTAATGCAACGTCGGCGCCAATGGTGCTGGCCCGCGTGCGGCAAAAACACGAGGCCAGCAGTACTGGCAGACTTCACGCGACAGCGCGGGCCAGGCCCACCCACCGAGCTGCGTGGGCCGCAGAGTGGGTCAGCGTCCCACATCGGTGTGGTGGACCACCGCAACTGAAAGAGGGGACACGAGGGACAACATAAAAGTCAAATAAACGTATATCAGTAGATAGTATACACACACGTCACGTCACTCGATGCCCAGGTGCTCCTTGCCGAGCTCGTAGCAAGTGATCATGATCGCGCACGACGGCGCGACGCGGGCGAGACGAGCGCTCAGTCCGGTGAACGCTCCCTTGACACCTCTCGTTCGAAGAATGTCACCCAGAACACGAGGGATCGAGGTCGACTGCGTGGCCGAGTCGACCTGTTGGAGGGACTTCACCACGTCGAACGGCGTAGTGAAGGTCGCCGCGACTGCACCAGACAAAGCCCCGCACGCGAGCGCACGCTGCCCTCTCGTGACGTTGCTGTCGCTTGAGAGCTTCTGGGTAGATTCGTACGTCGTCCAGTAGATCGCCGAAAACGGGACGTCGCGGGCCAGAGTTGCTCCGAGGCCTCGCATGAGCGAGCTGTAGCCACCCGTCCGGATCGCCTTGGTGAATGTTGCAACAATGCCTCCTCTTCCAGCATCGCTCTGGATACGTGTACGCACCAACTCCAGCGGAGATGTCAGCGACGCGGCGAGCACTCGAGCAGATGAGCCAGCAACGAGGGGAAGGATCATCTCGTAGTCAGCGAACCTCGCGCGAGCGTCGCGGAGAAGCATATCGTAGGTGACGTAGTACACCACCGTTGATGGCACTGCGATCATCATGGTAGGTGACAGTCCCGCAAATAGACCTGAAAAACCTTCTGTCGTGAAGATGTGACGGAGAGCGTGGGTCGTGCTTTGTAGCTTCACGGGTGCTGCGGAGCACGAGGTGCGGAGGCAGGTCGCTCCACTTCGGCGAAGCGCAATTTGCTCGACGGGACGAGTCATCGCATGATTACATGGACAGCGCCTTCCCCTGCAGCGGCAGCGCTCAACGACGTGGGAGAACGCGTTCGGTGTCGATGCGTTGGGTCGGATCTCGAAGGTGCTGGAATTCAATTGAAGCTGGGCCTGCAGTCGCACTTTCGCGACATCCAGAGGTGTCACGAAGAGCGACGTCAGAACAGCTCCTCCCGACGCCGCCAGAGCTTTCTTTGTGTTCCTCTCCAGCGTTCTCCCGACCGCCCACTCCAACTCCATGGCCCGCGTCGCGGTGGACGCCGTCGCCGTCGACAACCGCCTGCAGTTGCGCAAGAACTGGTATGGGCGAGGGACTCAAAGAATGGCGTGGAAAGCCAACACCGATAGATGATTTTCAGCCAGTCATAACAAAGACCGCAAGTCTGCAGCCAATCGTCTCTAGCGAATCGTCCCATTGGATAACAGCCGCCAAGCGGTGCGCAACTCACACGTCACAGATCGCGATCCTCTTCGATGGCGGCCTGGAGGCGGCGCGCTCGGTTCTGCGTGTGCATGTCGTGCGCAAGCTGGCGCACGTACCGCACTGGGCTGCCGCGAGATAGAAAGCCGATGTGGACGACCATGTCGTCGTCATGAAGTCCCTGTTCTTCGCGCAAGCTGTCCGACGCCTTCACCAGCATTCTGCGCTCGTCGTCTTCAATGTCTTCCTCTGCTGGATTGAGTGTTCGGTGCAGAAAGCTGTGTTCACACGCATGCATGCATGCAATCATCATGAGTCCGCGAGTAGAGAACGACATGGAGAGGAGAACAAGCATGACGTACTCTGGTAAGTCGCGAGCGCGGAGCACACCATCGTCGTGCTGACGGTCCTTCACGACCCAGTCGTACGCCCACTCCATGAGAGACACGATAGCCTCTTCGTCAGCATACTCGATTCGGAATGCAAGCAGCTCGAGTTCCTCCATGCCGGGGGGTATGTTGGGATCAGGTGTTGGGCTTGGAGCCGGCGCGATCAGTGGCGCGTCAGACACTTCCTCATTGAGCTACCATATCGTTTTGCCACATCGTTAACTGCAGAATCCTTGCATAAAGCATTGGTCTGCTATAAGCTGCCTACCAGACGTCGCGCTTCGTTCGCGGGCTCGTAGTCGTCTTCCTCGTCGTCGTCCACAACCGCTGCCCACCCGCTCTAGAGCATCGCAACAGAGAAGATTCAGTACTCCGTCCTCTTTCAGAGCCTGGATCCATCGAGTAACCTGGAGAACGTAGAGCAAGCATGCGATGACTGCCAGCAACCGTGCGAGCTGCCCCATTATTTTATTTTTGTTTTGTGGATACCGCAAGGAAGCTTCAACACTTCAGCACTGTACGAATCCTACTAATTACGATTAACTGTGTTTTCGCCACGGATTGGCTGAAATGCCGTCCTCTTCGTTTTGTGGAATCTTCCTTCCTCCCCAGTCGATCTTCCTTCGTTGCAGCAGGACGGACGTGCCAAGTGCCGCTTCGGACTCCGCGGCGACGAGCCTTCCTCCTCCGTGCCACTCACTCCCTGCAGGACCGACGCAGCCACCACAACCCCACACGGCCAGTGTCTCCATTGCGTCGGCCATGGCGAATGAAAGCAGCCCGCTCCTGCGCGGCTCTAACGGCGAGACCGAGTCGTCGAACGGCAGCTACCACACGCATGGCGACGCCGGTTACAGTCACAGCGTCTCAGTCAACGCAGACGGGGGCGCGAACGGTGACCAGCTCTATATGGGCGTTGACAAGCGATCCCTGCTGTCCACGCCCTCCTGTGGGCTGAGCTCGGTCGAGGCCTCGCGGCGACTCAAGGCGTTTGGAGCGAACGAACTACAGGTCAACGACTTGTCGCTTGGTCGGCAGGCACTGCACCACGTCTGCCGCCCGAAAGCCGCGCTTCTGTGGGTCGCGGTCGCGCTGGAGATGGCGCAAGGCAAGGTCTCCAATGCGGCAATTCTACTTTTATTTCAAGTCGCCACCTCTCTCGTCGGCTGGCTGCAGCAGACGAGGACGAGCAATGCTTTGTCGGCACTGAGAGCGGCCATCAAGCCCGAGGCAGTGGTCATCCGTGACGGGGTCCACCAAACCATCAATGCCTCGCTTCTCGTTCCTGGCGATCGACTGGCGCTCACTGTCGGCGCGGTCGTGCCGGCCGACTGTGAAGTCTGCCAAGGCAGCGCGCTGCTCATCGACCAGTCGCTTCTCACGGGCGAGTCGTTCCCAGTCTCCCTCGCCGCGGCCGACAGTGCCAAGATGGGCGCCACCGTCGTCTCCGGAGAAGGCGACGTGATCGTTGCCGCCACGGGCCATCAAACCTTTCTCGCGACGTCGGCACTGGCTTCCACGGGGGGGAGTGACGCGCCGCACTTCGAACGCGTCACCGTCCGTACCACGGCTGCGCTCTTGATGATCGTTGTCGCCTGTGCTGCCGTGTGTGCCACTGTCCAGCTAGTGCACCGCAGCCACGTGCTGAGCCTCGTCTCGAGTCTCCTCGTTTTCATTATCGTCGCCGTGCCGCTCTCCCTGCCGGCTGTGTCGAAGCTTATCGTCGCGCTTGGTTCTCGGAAGCTACTGGACGAGAAGATTATTCTGACGAGGCTGGAGTCGCTGGAAAAGCTGGCGAGCATGGACGTTCTCTGCTGCGACAAGACCGGCACGCTGACAAGGAACAAACTGGAGCTTCAGGATGATCTGCCCATTTTCGATCCAAGGGGGACTCGAGAGGATGTGCTCGTCAGTGCCGCTCTGGCGGCCAAGTGGAAGGAGCCTCCACGCGACGCCGTCGACACGCTGGTGCTGAACGCGATCGACCTGCGTCCGCTGGACCAGTACACGCTCGTCCACCACAGCCCGTTCGATCCGTCGTCCAAGCGGACCGAATCTGTTATCCGAGGTCCGACGGGACGCATCTTCAAGGTCACCAAGGGTGCGCCAGAGTCTCTTCTCGCTCTTGCCCATAATGTCGACGACGTGCGTGATGCTGTGGAAGCCAAAGTCATGGATCTCGCGCGGCGTGGGATCAGTTCGCTTGCTGTTGCTCGGGCCGAGGAGTCGACCGGTGACAAGTGGATTTTTCTTGGAGTGATCACGTATTTGGATCCGCCTCGGCATGATTCTAAGCGCATGATCGAGAAAGCGCACGCATGTGGGCTCTCGGTCAAGCTAACCACCGGAGACCAGGCAACCATCGCGGTGGAGGCCTGTCGTCAGCTGGGTATGGGTATGACTGTTCTCGACGCTGGCGGTCTTCTACAAGCCCACCCCGTTCCTGCGTTGAACGAATTTGGGGGCGACCTTGAAGCTACAAACTCAAGTCTCCAGGTCGAAGCAGCAGATGGCTACGCCCACGTGCTACCTCATCACAAGGTGTGGATCGTAGACACGCTCCAGCAGCGCCGCTGGGCATGCGGAGTCACAGGCGCCGATGTGTCGGATGCGGCGGCCATGAAGGTTGCCAACGTTGGGATTGCCGTTGACGGCGCGTGTGATGCCGCCCGAAGCGTTGCGGACGTTGTGCTCGCCAAGCCTGGGCTATCTGTCATCATTCGAAGTATGCTCGCGGCCCGCCAGGTCTTCCAGCGAATGTGCAACTACTCGACGTACCAAGTCCTGACGACCATCCACTTGGTTCTCCTGGTGGCCGCATCCACGCTTTGGTTTCGACCCGACGGATGTGACTTCCCCCACTTCTTCCCGCGCCAAGGCAGCTGTGGTGAGGAGAAGGGCGACATGATGGCGGCGGTGGAATTTGAGCGCGTGGATGCATTTTTACGCTTACCGATTGCAGGCTTCGCCATCGTAGGCTTCACGCAGGAAATCACCTCGGTTGGTTTGCTTCACGACAAGCAGGCGGAAGCGACACAGCCTCAACGTTGGAACTTCCCTCGCATCTTCGGCAACGCTGTGAGCTCGGGTGTGATCTCAGCTGCGAGCTCACTCTTGATGGTGTTCTGGTCTCTCGACTCATGGAATCCGGATGGGGCTCTCTCCTCGTACCACGTGGGTTCCCTCACGATGGCTCAGGTGAGCACCGTCGTCTTCCTTCAGGTGGCGCTGTCCTCAATCTTTTCGGTGCTCGTCACGAGAACCGAAAGCCACGCGCTTTCTAGCCTACCGGCACCTGCACTTGCGGGCATCGTGGTCGTGAATGCTGCTCTGGTTACGATTGTCGCGATCTTTTCGCCGTTCGATGAGCTGCAGTCCGTCTCCGCCAAGCAAGTTCTATTCGTCTGGGTCTACTGTCTGCTTTGGCTCTTCGCGCAAGATGCAACAAGAGGTGTCGTCGCCGTGGTCATGGATGAGATGTCCCGCATCGGTGCTCTGGAAGAAGGTGCTGATGCCGTGCGCTTTGCCCGCGTCGAGGCCCAGCGACAGAATCGCATTCGACTTGGCATGCCGTACTGGAGCGACGAGTCAACAGTCCGCGATTCATTCGTCGTCGGTCGGGCTGTCCGATCTTCACAGCCGAATGCAGTCTCGGCAAGTCTCGGTGAGACGCAACGACGACTGGCGCATTTGGAAGCGAAGGTGAACACGCTACCGGCTGAAGCGCACTCGCAATGACCACAGAGGCTTTAGCCGAACTGGGGCGAAAACAACTGCTGTCTATTCCACATACTACACAGTTCGTTCACAGAGGTGATCGTCGCCTTAGCTGCCTTGGCCGTCTCCAGTTCTGTAGGCGACGTATCTCCAGCGCCTGTGACGTCGTCGGTAAACTGAACGTGTTGGACGCCTGCCCCTATTCCAATGATTCTCCTGCAGTAGATGGGAGAAAAACGTAGAGATGCTGTCGCTCGTTCGGAGTCGAGCGCTCGCTCAAGTCCGGCCGATGGTGGGCGACTCCTCGCGGTCTTCGTCGTCTCCGCGGTCGCTCAGCCATTAGTCCCAAAGCACTGCTGGCGGTGCCTGCTACGAGAATCTATGCACATTTAGAAGCGAATTATGCGCAAAGGACGAACGCGCCTCTGCCTCGAAGTCATCTCCTCACTCTCGCGTCCCACCCGCTGGCTCTCTCCTTCGGTCGGTCGCCAACTCACTTTAGCTCAAGGCCCATCGAGACCGATTTGACGGTCGCGGACGTACAGTACAGTATACTGACTGTCGCGTCACCACACAGTCCAAGCGGGTATCGGGAGACGCGTGAATCACGAATCTGCATCTTGGAAATTCAAATTCTGACTACTTCTCTATGCCAACTCATGTCATCATCGACGCCGGCGTCAACGGCGACGACCGAATGAGCTGCTGCAACTCGTACACGATCTCCGCCGCAGTCGGACGCTTCTCCGGATCCACGTCCAGACACGAGTACGCCAACGCCAAAAT
>JAADVV010000002.1:0-55147 GCA_023335905.1 Pythium pyrilobum | reverse complement strand
CCCCCCCCCCCCCCCCCCCCCACGCAACACAGGCGGCGGCCGCGACTTGCGACGACGCCCGAGTGTCTTCTCTGGGTGTCTGTCGGTCGGCCGCATCGACAGGCAAAGCGGCCGGCAGTGCGAGGGAGAACACGCGCGAGAGACGCACCTCACCGACGCTCATGGGGAACTCGTGCACGCGAGAGGTAGGCGGCGATGGCGACGGCGACGGCGACGGAAGAGAGCGCGACTAACGACTCGTTATCGCTATCTACAGGCGGATGTGGTGCTCAGCGAACGCGGCGTGGGCGGCGCGAGAGGACAGCGGTGCGTGGATCGATCGTCCCCCCCTTTCCTCCCCCGAGAATGCGGCGGCGGACGACTAAAACTCTCTCTCCATCCAGACACGACAAGGCCCGCGGCCGGTGGTCCGTCCCCGAGTACCAGGAGAGCGTCGATCTCGACACATTGCTGGAAGCCCCCTCGCCTCCCGCGCACCGGCGGCGGCGAAAGTGAGTGTACTTTTAATCGCCACCCTCCCTCACGCAGAAGAGGAGCTGTGAACTCACACTCCTGCTTGCCGCGTGACTGAAAGAAGTAGCCGGAGCAAGTCCAAGAGCGAGAAATCCCGGTCCAACTCCAACTCGAACGGGTCCTTCGTGAACCGCCAGACGCCGCCGCGTGAAGGAAATGGATCGCTCGTCGAGAGGTTCGTCGGGTTGTTTTCTTGTTCCGGTTTGAAAAATCAAAGCCTGAAAAGCTTCTATCTCACAGGAAGAAGAAGTCGGCCAAACCCTCGCGGAAGCAGTTCGGCCGTCAAATGACGACGACCCACGAGGACGAAGAGGCCCAGTATCGGTCGTACGAAGACCCCGGCTACATGATGAACCACGAGTCGGAACTCATGCACCTCGACAGTGATTGTATCCTCCAAAGTCCCTTTGACTCGCCGACGTCCCCCACGGTCATCCACGCCCGCTGGGGAGAACCAGCCGACGACCCGGAAGAGAAGGAGGTCTGCACCGAGTATCGGCCCAATCCGTTCAAGCTCGGCTTTTGCGTCAACTGCCAGAAGCAACACGACGTGAACGAGAACGGCGACGTCGCGTCTGAGAAAGAATATAAGAAGATCGCTCGCCCCACGGTCGCCAAAACGGCCGCCAACGCGCTCGACAATCCGGCCGCAGTCGAGAATCTGACTCCAAAAAACCGCGAGTCCGACGTCGACCTCGCGGCGCTGCTGCAGCAGCGACGTGACATCCTCTTGAAGCTCACGAAGATGGACGCGGAAAAGTCGAAGAAGAAGAAGAGAGAGCCGGCTAGCGACGTCAAGCCCAACACTTTTGGTGAGTGCCTGTTGTGGCACCCTGCTGCAGACCCCAGCAACTTACTGACGCAGCATCTCGTCATTGCTAGATTCCCCAGCGCGCCACACCATGTTTGTGGCCGACTCAAGCGGAACAACCTTGGGTAAGTGTCCTTTCTGAGTGTACTTGGTGGACCTGTAGCTGACTCGTCATGTCGTTGATACTATGTCTGCAGCCAATCTCCGTCGAATGGGAGCGAACGGAAGGCCCGTCAGCACGTCTGGCCCCCAGAGCTTGCGGGTATCTCGGACACCGTCTACCGTCGTCGTCTCCCCCAGGAACGTGTCATCAATGCGCGGAATGTCGAAGAGCATCAGCCTGGGAGGTCATCTGGACGACGATGAGCCTGCGAAGAATGATTGGTTATAAGTTTTGGATTGCGACGCGAGGTCGATGTAGCATTAGAAGAATCGTAGTGAAGCATACGCAGTATGAAAGCCCGCGTTGGCGAATAGCAGCCTGCGCGGCCCGCTAAATGAATAGTACCATCAAAACCACACTCGCCGACGCACCAGTTGTCTCGGACGGTTCAGAAGCCTCTGCGCGACGGTTGGTGCAGTTCAGACATAGAAGCCACTTCGAACCTGGAAGATGCGTCGAGGATACCGCGTCCTGGAGGAGGACGCCGCGCAGAGCGGTGATGGTGCGACCCCCACGTCGCAGCGCGTGCTCACGGAAGGTGTGTTGCGTCCCATCATCCAGTGGGGATGACGCTTTCGTGCCGACAGCATGTAACCCATCTTTGTGCAGCCGAGAAGGAGCTGCTGGACCTGCTCAAAGCGCGCGGCGTGCCCAGCATCTGCGAGTCCATCAGCAACGAGATCAACTACGCGTGGGCGGTGACCTCGGGCTTCCGCACGCTGGCCAATGTCGGCAACTTCTACTTTGCGTGCGCGGGCCAGACGTTTGGATACAACCCCGCGTTCGACTTCTTCTCCTCGGGGGGCATGCAACTCGCGGTGTTCGCACTACGCAAGTTCATCCACAACGAAACGGTGCTGCTGCCCGTGCTCGAGTGCATCCACATTTACACGAAGCTGCACGGTGCGTGCTGGCGGATGAGCGCGCGGCTTTCATTTGTGCTGTGCGTGCACCAACGCGAATCGCTGTGCTGGTTGGTTGTTTTCTTTCTTTCGTGTCCAGTGGATGGCGCGATCGACTTCCTCGCCAAGGAGGAGGCGACGGAGATCCTCATGAAGTGCGTGCGCTTCCACGACAACAAGCACAACGTCATTGCTGCCACCTGCCAGGCGCTCGGGAGTCTCGTCATGAATGGTGCGACGTCCTTCCTTCCGTCTCCCATATCAAAGTGCCTTCCTGAACTCGTGGTTTCCCTGTCAATATAGACTTGGTGAAGGAATCCATCGGAGCACCAGCTCTGACGGAGGAGCTCGTCGGCCTGCTCAAGCGGTACGCGTCGAGCCTTCCGATCTGCCGAGCGACCCTCGTGCCCCTGGGCTTTCTCGTGACGGACGGTACTGTACTGTGGATGCACTGGCAAGAGTGCGATCGCTCGCAATTCACTGTCTGATCCGCCCATTGCCCTCCTGTCCCCTCACAGCTCCGATAGCGGAGACCTTTATCGACAGCAACGGCATTGCGCTTGTGATGGACGCCATGAAGAGCTTCGTGGCCGACACGGAAGTCGTGTGGCACGCGATCGGCATCCTCAACGCGCTCAATTCGGAAGGTCAGTTGTACAACACACGCAGCGGCGACGTTTTGGATGCGTGCTGACGACGTATAGCCTACGTGTAACCGCGTAGTGCTGGACCCGCGACTCATCTACGCCGTCTACGGCTTCACGGGTATCCCGCGGATCGTCGAGGCGCTCGCGTCTCACCTCGACACGGAGGAGATCGCGGTCGAAGGCTTCCAGCTCTTGTCGCGGCTCGCGGCCTTGCCGGACACGTTCCGCATCGTCAACCGATGCAAGGTGTTGGACCTAGCGTACGTCGCGCTGTTCGCGTACTCGGGTCCACAGCACCGCCACACGCGGATCGAGATCAAGAGGACGCTGCACAACTTCCAAAAATGCACGATCTACGACCCGCACGAGCTGTCCGCGCGTGAGCAGGCGAGCCGCCGCGACGTCACGCTGTACGCGCTCTTCGTGGTCGCGCTGCTGTTCACGTCCGTGTTCTCCGCGTTTGGGACGCCGTCAAGTGCGGTTGTGACGAGTCTCGAGCGCTCCCTCGAGCAGTCCGCGTGGTCGGTGAAGCTCCAGGGTCGCGAACGCCACGTGCGCCGCACGCTCGCCGACGTCAGCCGCGTCCAGGACGTGTGGAGTTACCTGATGGGTCCTCTCCACGATGCGCTCTTCGCCTCGGCGTGGTACAACGGCGATCCTTTTGCGGCAGACGTGGACTCGCAGCTCGGCGTCGCGAGGCGATCCAATTTGCTGCTCGGCGGCGTGCAGCTGCGCATGCTACGCGTCACGAACGCGACGTGCAGTGGTGGCAGCTCGAGCGGCGTGGCGTGCTACCCGCCATACCAGCGCGAATACGAGGCGAGACGAACGATCGAGCGAGCAGGAGGCCTCGTGGATCGATGGACCGCCTTCGACGACAGTGCATCGCGCGCCAAGCGGTTTATCGGACGCCTCGCGACGTACCCGGACTCGGGGTACCGCGTCTTCCTTCCTCGCTTGTCCTCTATCAACATCGGCGACTCATGCGGCCCGCTGTGCATGCTCACGCGGCTCCAGGCGGCGCAGTGGATCGACGCGACCAGCCGCGCGCTCTTCGTCGAGTTCAACGTGTTCAACGGCGCGGAAGACGTCCACGCCGCCGTCACAGTGCTCTTCGAGTTTGCGCCCGCGGGCGGCGTGGTCACGTCCACGCGTATCATGCCCGTCGTGATGAACCGCTACGGCGGGCTCTTCGTGTTCTCGGCGCAGTTCTACGCGGAGCTGCTCCTTCTTGCGGGGCTCGGCTGGCACGCCAAGAAGCAGGTCGACAAGATTCTGCGGTACCGCGCGTTCTACTTCGTCGTGCCGACGCACCTCATCGACTTCCTCATCGTCGCGCTGTGGATCGCCGCGATCGCGACGCGGCTGCGCTTCCTCGTCGCGGCCTCGCACGCGCAGCTCGTCGCGCTCGCAGCCGACGATTCGTTCGTGAACATCGAGCAAAACACTGCGCTGCTGCGCCTGGAACTCGACCTCACGGCGTGGTGCGCCTCGCTCATGTGGTGGCGGTTGCTGCGACTGGCGCGGACCTTGAAGCCGCTCGAGCGCACGCTGGAGAAGTTCGAGCGCGCAGAGGAGCTGCTCGAGTCGTTCGTCGTGCTGCTCGCCATCTACGTGCTCGTGTTCGCGCAGACGGGCTTCCTCTTGTTCTCCGACTCACGCGAAGGCTTCAGCTCGTTCGCCAAGAGCATGTGCGTGCTCGTGGTGCGCGTCTCACTCGACCAAAGACTGACTTGCTTGATGATGATGGCGGCACTTACCAGTGCGTCCACGTCCAAGTCGCTCGTGCGCGACTGGGACAGCGTCGCCGACTCGCAACGCGGACACGGGACTGTCTGGGGGATTCTCGTCCGCCTGACGTCAGTCTTCGTGACGCTGGTGAGTTGTGAGGGCGGCGTTGGCGGCGTGGTCTCCACATTTGAGCGTAGTAGCGTCACATAGTGTGTACTGTGTTGTGTATGGCGTGCTGTGCGTAGAACATCGTTGTCGCGATCCTCCGCGAGCGCTTCGAGGTCCGTCTCGTCGACCGCCAGGCCACGACCGTGTCGGACGGTCTCTCGATTCTCGATCTCGCCAAGCGGCAGCTCAAGTCAAACGGACTGCCGACGGAGAGCACGTCGCTACCTCAGGTGACTACGCCCGCTTCAGTAGAGAAAGCCTACACGACTGACGCTGCCGCTCTCGCTCTCTCTCTCTCTCTCTGATTGCGTGTCTCTAGCTGCTGCGCGTGGCTGCTTCGCGCGGTCTCGAGCGGCTCCACGACGCCACGCGCCACGCGTTCGCCATCGCGGACGGCCCCATCGAGCTCACGGCGCTCAAGAAAGTCTGGGGGCTGCGCAGCGACGACGACGTCGCCGCGGCCGCCGCAGCGCGCCCCAGAGACGGGTTCGCCACGCTCGAGGCGTGAGTCGGTTTTTGCTTGGAGTCCCAAGTGTATACAAGCGGACGCTGATAGCTCATCTCGTGATTATATCCGCAGCTTGCTCGCAGACGCAGAGGACGAGGATCGCATGCTGGACGAGCGCCTGGGCATGTTGCGCGCTCGGTCCCAGGAAGCTTTCCAGTGTCTCCAAGTAGTGCAGCGCCTGCGCCAGGAGCGGACTGAGGCTCGGCTCGCGCGAAGCAACCGTCTGCGAGGCATCCGTCCGCCCGCAACGGCCAACCACCGCGGGAACAACACTCGCAGCACCATCGTGGGCACGCCGGGTCTTTCCACTTAAAGGATCATCGTTCAACGCAGTAGAATACGAACGCAACAATCTCCAAAATGCATAGAGTCTCGTGCACGACGACTCGGTCGTTCCTCCCAAAAGCAGCCTGCCCTACCGCACCCGCTTCTCTCGTCCTAACGCCCTACAGTCGACGAACCTTACAGCAGACGCTTGAATCCGGCGATGGCGCTCTCGATGCCTTCCTTCTCCTTCGTCAGCGCGTCGAACTTGGCGGCCTCGGCCTCGCGCACGCTCTCTGGGACTTTGGTCGTGTAGTCGTCCTTGCCCATCTTGTTCTGGAGGCTGTCGATCGACGGCTGGATCTTGGTCAGCTTCTTCTCGAGCTTCGAGATCTCGTTGGCAAAGTCCACGAGGCCCGCGAGCAGCACGTGGATCTGCACCTTGTCGTTGACGCTGTGCACCGCGCAGCCCTTGGGCGGCTCTTCCGCGAGCAGACACTTGCTCTCGCCGGCCTTGGCGAGCGTGCCAAAGTCATCGAGCTGCGCCTCGACGACCTCCTTGACCTCGGCCTCGGCACACTTGATGAAAAACTGCGGGCGCACGCTGTTGACGAGCCCGTACTCCGCGCGGACCGAGCGGCCGGCGTGGATAATCTCCTTGATCAGGTCCATGCGCGACTCGGCGTCTGCGTCCGTCCAGCCATCCACGGGCAGCGGGTACTGCGCGATCGTGATACTCGGCGCCGAGCGCTTACCCGGCAGGCGCTGCCACAGCTCCTCCGTGACGAACGGCATCAACGGGTGGAGAAGGCGGAGACCAAACTCGAGACAAATGTACAGCGTCTGCTGCGCCGTGAGCTTGGCCTTCTCGTCCGCTCCGCCCATGACGGGCTTGGCCAACTCGAGGTAGACGTCGCACAGGTCGTACAGCCAGAAGTTGTAGAGCGCGTTCGTGAGGTCACCAAACTCGTACGCGGCGAACGCCTTGTTGCACACCTCCATCGTGTGGTTGAGGCGGCTGAGGATGTAGCGGTCGCGGAAGCTCACGACGTCGTTCGCGAGCACGTTCTTGGCGACGACGCTGTCGTCGACCGTGAAGCCGCCCTCGAGGTGGGTCATCGCGAAGCGCGTCGCGTTCCACAGCTTGTTGCAGAAGTTGCGGTAGCCGACGAGACGGTTCACGTCGAGGTTGATGTCGCGGCCCTGCTGCGTGTACGCGAGCAGGCCAAAGCGGAGCGCGTCGGCGCCGCACTCGGGGATGCCGTTCGGGAAGTCCATCTGCTGGCCCTTCTTGGCCTTCTCGATCTCCTTCGCGGGCAGGTTGCCGCTCTCGAGCTTTTTGAAGAGCTCCTCGAGCGAGCAGCCCGCAATGATCTCGAGCGGGTCCACGACGTTGCCCAGACTCTTCGACATCTTGCGGCCGTACTTGTCGCGCACCATCGAGTGCAGGTACACCGTGTGGAACGGCAGCTTGCCCGTGAGCTTCTGGCCCAAGAAGACCATACGCGCGACCCAGAAGAAGATGATGTCGTAACCCGTTTCGAGCAGGTCTGTCGGGTAAAAGTCCATCTCGGCCGTGTTCTCTGGCCAGCCAAAGACAGCGAACGGGAACATGCCGGCGCTGACCCACGTGTCGAGCACGTCCTCGTCCTGCTCGAGCGTGATCTCCGACTCGCTGACGCCGAGCTTGGCCGCCGCCTTCTTACGTGCGTCCTCCTCCGAGACGCCGGCAAACCAGCGCGCCACCGAGTCCTCGCCGTTCGGGTCGACCCACTGCTCGCCCTTGATGCGCGCAAAGTACGCCGGAATGCGGTGGCCCCACCAGAGCTGACGTGAGATGCACCAGTCGCGGATGTTCTCGAGCCAGCGGAACCACGTCTTCTCGTGGGTCTCCGGCAGGATCTTGAGGTCCTTCTTGGTCACCGCGTCCATGGCATCCTTGGCCATCTGCGTGCAGTCGACAAACCACTGCGGCTTGACGAGCGGCTCTATGACGTCGCCCGAGCGCGAGCAGATGCCGAGACGCATCTTGTTGTCCTCCTTGCCGTGGTAAAAGCCCTTCTCGGCGAGCGCCTTCTCGACGGCGATACGTGCGTCGTAACGCATCATGCCGGCAAACTCGCCGCCGTTCTCGTTGATCGCGCCGTCGTCCGTGAGCACGTTGATGAACTCGAGCCCGTGGCGCTTGCCGCACTCGTAATCGTTCGGGTCGTGGGCCGGGGTGATCTTAACGGCACCAGTACCAAAGTTCATGTCGACGAGCGTCGCGTCCAAGATGATCGGGATGCGGCGTCCGTTGAACGGGTGGACCACAAACTTGCCGTGGAGGTGCGTGTAGCGAGGATCCTCCGGGTGGACAGCGACGCCCGTGTCGCCGAGCATCGTCTCGAGACGGGTCGTTGCGACGATGATCTGCTCGTCCGAGCCTTCGACGACATAGCCAAACGACGTGAGCACGCCAAACTCGTACTTGCGGTCCGCGTTGTGGCCTGGCACGCTCATCTTGGTGCGCTTCTCAATGTCAATGTAGTCGACCTCGATCTCCGACAGCGCCGTCTTGAGCTTGCAGCTCCAGTTGATCATCTTGGTCGCGCGGTAGATGAGCCCTTCCTCCCAGAGTTTGCAGAACGCGTGGCGCACGGCGCGCGAGCAGTTGTCGTCCATGGAAAAGTAGCAGCGCGACCAGTCCACCGAGCAGCCGACGCTGCGGAACTGGTGGTGGATGCGGCTCTCGTACTGGTTCTTCCAGTCCCACACACGCTCCAAAAACTGGTCACGGCCGAGGTCGTGGCGGCTCTTGTTCTCCTCCTTGAGCAGACGCTTCTCGACGACCGACTGCGTGGCGATACCGGCGTGGTCCGTGCCGGGCACCCAGAGCGTCGCGTGGCCGAGCATGCGGTGCCAGCGCGTGAGCGCGTCCTGGATTGCGACGGTCAGCGCGTGTCCCAAGTGGAGCGAGCCCGTCACGTTCGGCGGCGGGATGACCATAACGAAGCGCTCGTCCTTCTTGGCGTTCTTGATCTTCTCGTCCGAGCACGTAAAGTAACCCGACGCCTCCCACCAGTCCTGCCACGCCGACTCGACCGCCACGGGGTTGTACGCTGGCCATCACGGACGCATCTCGTCAGTCTCTTCCTCTCTCCTACCTCCTCGCATGTCATACCCCGCCGCTACGCACCTCCGGCCATGGGCTCGGCCATGTTCTTCTTCTCCCCCTTGGGCGTCGAGTTGACGAACGCCGGCGCGGCCTCGACCGCCGCCTTGGCCTCCTTCTTCTTGACCTCCTTGTCCTTCTTGGGCGCCCAGCGGTTCGGGTCCTTCTCCTTCTTGGGCTCGCCACCGTTCTTCTGCGCGCGCATCGCCTTCTTCAGCGCGTTCTTGCTCAGCTTGGGCTCCTCACTCGCCGCCGCCGCCTCCGGCGCCGCGGCCGCCGCCGTCTTCTGCTGCTCATCCGCCATCGTCCACGTCCGTCGTCGGCTCAGTCGCTATCTTTCGAATTGCCAGTCTGTGGCGAGCACGCCGCAGGCATCCGATCCAAGGTAGCACTGGATCCACGATGTCACAAGGCACCACCGACCACTGGACTGTGACCCAGAGAAGGAGCCGTTACGAACCGTAACCCGTTCAAAACATTTTCTTATGGTGGGCTGAACCCACTTGGCGACTTCAAGTGGGTTGGTTCCCGTGGCTTCTTCTTCGTCGCCGCGTATTAAAATACAGGAAGATTCTCCATGGGGACGAGGCGTTGCATTGGCAGAACCGATAGTACTGTACTAGTGCTCTCTCATTCTAGTGGTGGAGCCGCGCGATGATGCCCTCGACGGCCGCCTGCACGGACTGGAAGACCTCGACGTGGTGGCGCTCGGCCATCTCCTGGAGGTACGCGCGCGCACGCGCGACGTCCTTGTACTCACGACCGACCAGTGTGTTGCCGTCGTCCAGCACGCAGCGCTCGTGCAGCGGCTCGAGCACGAGGAACATGGCGTGGCGGTTGCAGATGAGCTCGACGGCCTCGGTCATGGCCGCGATCGACCGCGTGCGGTCCGGGACGACAAACAGAATCAACTACACACGCCTCCGTGTGAGTTGACAGCAGAGAAAAAGCAACAGAGCATCATAAGACACGCACACACACACAAACGTACCTCTGCGTCTTCGCGCTCGGCCTCCATCTCCTGCCATCGGTCGCCGCGCGCCGGCGGCTGCTTGGTCATCAGGCGCTGCAGTTCCACCGAGAGGTAGTCCTGGTACGGGATGTAAAACGGAAGCCCCGCCTTCTGCAGCCGAGGAATCGCCACTTTTTCTCGCCACGAGGTGGACTGCAAATTCCCACCGAGGTACACGGACCCGCCGCGGGACCGCGAGGTGGACGAGCCAACGTGCTTCACATACGACATGTCGGTCGCGCCGCCAGGTGGCTCTTCTCCTTCCCACTCGTCGTTCTCGTCGGCCGACACGAGCGAGAACAGTGACGTGGACGACCACGAGCGCGAGGTGTTGCGTCGTGGGCGGAACTGGCCGGCCCACTCGTTCAGAATGATGGACGAGCGCTTGCGCAGGCGCGGCATCACCGGCGCGAAGCGCTTCGGATTTTCCTCCACGAGGCATTCGATCGTCTCCGCGACGGCGGCGCCGATGTCGTCGTAGAGGCGGATGCCGCGGCGCAACGCGAGGCGCCGCAGACACTCGCGCGCGCCGTTCAGGTCGGCGAGCTCGGCCTCGGAGATGACGGCACCGTCCACGGTCGCACCGAGCTGGATGTTCTGAACCACGAGGATTATCCGGCGGCTCCGGCAAATGTACTCGACCGACTCGTTGATGCAGACGATCGAGCGCGTGGCGCTGTCGATCACCATGAGGATGATCTTGGCGCCTTCCTTGGCGCGTGTTTCCTCGTGCATGAGCTCCTCGTACCACTCGTCGACCTGCGGATTGAAGTACTTGATATGCGCTTCCTCAAGCATCGGCATGGCCGTGTCGCGACGCCATGTCGTCGGGTTGCATGACCCGGCAAGGAACACGTCGACCTCGATGATCGGCGCGGGCTCGACCGCGGCGCTCCTGTCCACGACGCCCGGCGCATGGGCGGCCGCTGCCGTGTTGCGCGCGCCGCTGTCGTTCTCCTTCTCGTGGGCGGTCAGCCCGACGCCGCACTGCGTGAGGAGATGCGGCGACGTGTACGACCGCGTCTTGGCCTTGCAGAGCGCGTGCGCCGGCAGGTGCGCGTTGTGGAGACGCCGCCCGCTCGGACTCAGCGGTGGCGCGACGTCGAACGTGTCGTCATCGTCGATGAGCGCGGCCGGGTCGAGCGACACGGCGCGCGTGGGCGGCGCCTTGGTCGGCACCCAGAGCGTCGGTGACGGCGGCGGCTCGTTCATGCTGGTAGAGTTCTTTCGCGGGGCTGTCGCGGATTGTGGATTGACGGACGTCCTGAGTCGCGTCTTTTTCGGGACGGGGGGACGGCGCGCGCGCGCTCTGTGTCAGCTTTGAACGCTCGGCGTGGGTTCTTACTGAGCTCAGTCAGTATCCAGCCAACTTCACCCGAGACTTATCCGTCCACTGGCTACTGTACTCAAGGGACCACGAAAACCCACGAAAACGTCGACTCGCTAGGGTTCCGGCTCATCCGACGCATGGAAGACCAGGTGGAGCGACGGTGACTTCTACACGATACGGCGGCAGCTTCAAGAATCGCTCGGACGGGGCATGCTCTCGTGAGGCGTTCTTTTGCACAGGTAGCCATGTGATGAGGGAAGCGGCGCGTCACACGGCATGCGATGCGCTGTGACAGCGGGAGTGGGGGCGTCACTATACCCAGGATTTATCCATCCAAGGCCACGCTTTTCCGACGCGAGGCTCGTCTCACCTTGTTTTGAGTGATTACTTCACAATCTCACCTTGCTGTGGTACGAAGACCGTTGCACTTGCAGCCTCTCAGACTTGATGCGGCCCTTTCGTTTGCGTCTGATTCGTCGGCGTGTTCCTGCATACGTGGGTCCACACCACAGCCTGCGGCTGAGCGGTCACGCGGCGTTCCTTGCATTCATCCACACACTCCCCAAGACACCTCGACCCCCGCACCGCGCCCGACTGAGAGGAGCGACCCACCCCCTACCGAAGAACACGATGTGCGCCACCGAGAAGGGCGCGTCCACGTTCGCGCGGCTGCCCACGAGCGTCGCGCCGACCAAGTACTTCCTCGACTATGCGGTCGATCTCGAGCGCTGCCGCTTCGAGGTCGCGCAGAAGATCGAGCTGCAGGTGCACGAGGCCACGCGCACCATCACGTGCCACGCGCTGGAGCTCTACGTGTTCAACGTCGCCGTGCAAGTCGCCGGCAAGACCGTCAAGTGCGAGGAGATCCGCTATGTCGAGAAGGACCAGGCCGTGACCATGACCTTCGCTGAGCTTCTGCCAGCTGGCAGCACCGCCGTGCTCTCGCTGGACTGCCACGGCTTCCTCAACGACAAGCTCAAGGGCTTCTACCGCAGCGAGTACACCCAGGACGGCGAGCAGCGCATGATGGCGGTGACGCAGTTCGAGGCCTGCGATGCGCGTCGCGCGTTTGTCTGCTGGGACGAACCGGCGGTCAAGGCCAAGTACGAGATCTCCATCATCACCGACGTGGAGCTGACGGCGATCTCGAACACGCACGTCGTGCAGACGCTCGTGCGTCCGAAGAAGAACGCGCACATCCGCGCCAAGTCCCGCAAGGAGGCGACGTCGGAGAAGGTGTGGAAGTTTGCCGAGACGCCGATCATGTCGACGTACTTAGTGGGTATGGTCATCGGCGAATTCGACTCGGTGACGGACATCACGAAGGAGGGCGTGCTTGTGACGGTGTACACGCCGGTGGGCCGCAGCGAGCGTGGTCTCTTTGCGCTGGACGCCGGCGTGAAGGCGCTGTCGTTCTTCACGGAGCGATTCGGCATCGAGTACCCGCTCAAGAAGATGGACATGCTCGCGATCCCCGACTTTGCGGCCGGCGCGATGGAGAACTGGGGTGTGATCACGTACCGCGAGACGCGTCTGCTGATCGACGAGAAGCTGAGCAGCTTCACGCAGAAGGTGGCGACGGCGCGCACTGTGTGCCACGAGATCGCGCACCAGTGGTTTGGCAACCTCGTCACGATGGAGTGGTGGACGGGCCTGTGGCTCAACGAGGGCTTTGCTCGCTTCATGGAGTTTGAGGCCGTGCACCACATCTTCCCGGAGTGGAACGTCTGGGAGATGTTCGTGCAGGAGATCACGCTGAGCACGGCCATGGTCAAGGACGCCATGAAGACGTCGCACCCAATCGAGGTCGTTGTGCACCACCCGGACGAGGTCGACCAAATCTTCGACGTCATCTCGTACGCCAAGGGCGCGAGCGTGATCCGCATGCTCTCCGAGTACCTCGGACGCGATGTGTTCTACCGGGGTATCCACGACTACCTCGTCAAGTTCAGCTACCGCAACGCGCAAACCGAGGATCTGTGGAACTCGCTCGAAGAGGCCTCGGGCCAGAAGATCACCAACATGGCCAACTCGTGGACGAGCCAGACGGGCTACCCCGTCGTGTACTTCGCGGACGGCAAGCTCGTGCAGGAGCGCTTCCTCGCGGACCAGAGCGCCAAGGACGCCGAGACGGCGCAAGCCATTTGGGACGTGCCGTTGACGTTCCTCTCCTCGCAAAAGCCGACTGAGATCCAGCAGATCGGGATCTGGCAGGGCAAGTCGCTGCTCGCCGGGCGGCCCGCAAAAACGCCGCTGGAGGCGGACGACTCGGTCGTGAGCAAGATCGTGGCCGCGGAGAAGGACTCGGAGTGGATCGTGCTCAACCCGAACCAGTCGGGCTTCTACCTCGTCAACTACAGCGCTGCCGGTTGGGCGCGCCTCCAGCGCCCCGTGCGCGAGCTCACGCTCGGTGCCGTGGACCGCGTGAGTCTGCTGAACAGTGCCTTCTCATTCGCGCGCAGCGGTGTGCTCTCGGTGCCGCAGGCGCTTGACTTTGCGGCGGCGTACGCCAACGAGCCAGAGCACCTCTGCTGGAAGGAGATCTCGGCCAACCTGGGCTTCTACTCGACGCTCTTCCAGCAGGAGGAATTCTACCCGCTGCTCCAGCAGTACATGCGCAACCTCTTCGCCGGCGTGATGAAGCGGCTCACGTGGCAGCCGGCGGCGGGTGAGAACACGTCGACGGGCCACTTTCGCCGTGACGTCATCGCGATGCTCGGCCGCGCCAACGACGACGAGGTCGTCGCCGAGGCCCAGCGGCTCTTCCAGCAGTACCTCAGCGACCGCAAGAACTCGTCGCTGTCGGCGGATCTGCGCGGCATCGTGTTCACGATGACGACCGCGCGTGGCGACACGACCCACGTCAAGCAGCTGCGCGCGCTCTACGAGGAGAGCGACTTTATTGAGGAGAAGCTCAACTGTCTCTCGGCCATCGGTCTCGTCAAGAACGTCGATCTCAAGCGGGAGGTCATCGAGTGGGCGCGCACGAGCGTGCGCTCGCAGGACATTCAGTACATCTTCAGCAGCGTCGCGTCCGACGCCGCCGGCGCGCAGGCCGCGTGGCAGTACGTCAAGGACCACTGGGCCGCGCTCAACGCGCAGTACGCGCCGTACATGGTCGGCCGCATCGTGCTCTCGGTCATCGCGCGCTTCCAGAGCGAGGCCCAGGCCGTCGAGGTCGAGAGTTTCCTCGCCTCGCGCAAGCACCACTCCTACGACCGCCTGCTCGACGCGTCGCTTGAGCGGATCCGCATCAAGGCTGCGTGCTACGCGCGCGACCGCGAGGCTCTCGCGCAGTGGCTCACGTCGTCCAAGCAGTGAACGCATGAGCTCGAGAGTGAGCGAGAGAGAGAGAAAGGCAGTCAGTCGTACGTTGCTCGAATACATAGACTCGACAGAGTAGTAGGCCGAGACAGAGGGAGAGCGTCTACGAGTCGAATCGAATGCTAGACGCAGTTTTGAGGTTGCTTGTCCTGCAGGGTGGTTTTGGCATTGACACATTTTACTGCACAGATACGACGTTCCATCGACGATGAGTAGTAGCGAAGTCGGCGTCCACAACTTCTTCTCCGATCATCGGCGCAGGCGACGCAACACATAGAGCACGGCGACGACGGCCGACACCGACGTGGCGGCCTTCTGCACCTTCTTGACCGTCGACACTTGCGCCTTGTCCCCTCCCTGCGCCGGATGCGCCGCGATCTGCCCGGCAGACGTCCACGAACGGATGAGGTACTGGCGGAAGAAGCGAAGCATCGCAGTGGACTGGCCGCTCGCAGACATCACTTGGATGAGCCGGATGACGAAGGCAAAACTGGCGGCCGACACGAGAGACGACGCGACGGCGAACTGGACCAGCGAGACGAGCATGCGGCGGCTTCCCTTGGACGCATAGAGCTACGGGGAGAGCGGGAGGACGAGGTCAGCAACGACAACGCTCCTTTCAGCGTTTGGAAGGACACCACCCACCTGGAGAGCAAAAACGGCGGTGGACACGGTCATCGTGCGATTGAGCGTCTTGGACGAAGGTACCTTCACCAGCTCCATGCATCCCCTGATACACGCATGACAACGTCAGTTCGCCGTGCGAGAACGCAAAGCTTTCCACACGCAACGCCACTCACCGGACGAGACGGTTGGACACGATTTCGCCGACAATGTCGTCGGCCGTTTGGCTGTGGCCGCCGACCGTGCGCTCTTCTTCCGCGTGGCGATGGAAGTCGAACCCCGCGGACGCCGTGGTCGGCATTGCGGCTGAAGGCGACTCCTCAAGAGACGACTGCTTCGGATCCGCAACACTCACCATCGCAGTCGACATGTCCGATTCGCCGTCAAGCGGCGACGGCAGCAGCAACTTCTGCACGGTCGGCGGCAGGAACGCGACCATGCCCGGCCGCGTCATCATGATCTGCGTCTCCACGGGGAGCTTCTCGAGCACGCGGTTCTGCTCGGCCTTGGAGAGCGGCAAGAAGAAGGGCAGGAACGGGCGCATCTTGTCCATGAACGTCGTGTCCGTGAGCCACTCCAAGAGACTGGTCTGCAGCAAAAGCTGCTGCAGCGACTCCGGCAAGAAGGCCACCAAGCCCTTGGCACTCGCCTCGTCCAAGTACCAGCGCCACAAGGGGACTGACCACGAGTACACGAGCCCGAGCGAGCCGTACGCGAGCGAAATGAGCGCGATCATCACGCGCCGCGAGAGGAATTCGGTCAGGATCACGGTGAGCGAGAAGCACACGGTCATGCAGCACACGACGCGCAGCGCGAGCAGCGCGACGTCGATCCGCGTCGAGATACTCGAGTTGGCGATGTTGAAGAGGAAGAGCCAGCCCATGGGCAGCGAGATGCTGAGAAAGACGAGCACGTGGTCCACGATGAACGAGTCGTAGTGGCTCCAGTCGAGGTAGTAGATCCACGGGAGGTACTGGCGGTAGATGTGGTAGTCGTCCTCGAGGATCGGCGAGAGGAAGTAGAGCGCGATGCTGAGCAACAGTGCCGCCGAGGCCGCCGCCAGCACGTTGACGCTAACGGCGTGGCCGTAGCTCTGGCGGAGCAGCACGCTGAGCTGTGCACGCAGCGCCGCCGCGAGGCGTTCAAGCGCGGCCAGCGCGTGCGACGGGCTGAGCTTGTCCGCTGTCATCTCCGCCGCCTCTGTGCCTCGCAGTGGTCGAGCGGCTTCTTTCTCTCGTGGGGAGGTCCGTCGGACACCGGGCGTTCAACTTGGTGGCGCCGCCGCAACACTTCGGGTTCCCGCGGGTGGTGATGCCGTTCACGCCACCAGCCAGCCCATCACACAGAACCGTTGACAGATCTCCTCTCTTGGCCCCTTCCACAACGAATACTACACCCCAGTTTAGTGACTACTGCTGTCGTGGCAACATTTCATGAACCGATTCGGAACGAAGGATTATCATATCCTAAAGCAAATGCGACGACAGCAACGCCTCCCGTGGCTGCAATGGGCGACGGCTACGCGTGCGCTTCTCGTCTATCTTAATCGCTGCCCTGAGCCGTGGAACGCGACAAACGACGGCTTCTTCTCCTCAGCATCATCCTTTGGCTCTTGGTTCTTCTCCTCCTCTTCCGTGGCCCCACTACCACCAGACACCCCGTTGGAGCCGAGAGCCTGCGAAGAGCCACCCAGTCGAGACCCCGTCGACGAGCCCAGAGCCGAGAAGCTGCTCGAATGTCCGCTGAGTGACTTGCCGGTGCCATGGAACGCTTCGTACTTGCGCATACGAGCTGCACGCATCGCCTCCAGGTCCGTCGATGAGGCCTCGCCTACCTTCTTGAGACGCAAGCCTCCACCTCCGAGCGTGCGGCGCGGAGCCGCAGCAACCTCAGCTGCCTTCACGGTGGGTACACCTACAAGCAACAGAAATGATCGATAACACGATACAGGACGGGAAGACACGCGGGAAAATGCCGCATACCTCCGTAGGGCACGTCCGACGGCGCTGGTGGTGGCGCAGTAGCGGCGCTCGGTGCTGGCGCGGGCGGAACGTAATCCGCAGGGGCTTCGAAGTCCACTTCGCAATCCGTCTCAATAATGCAGGCTGCTGGAGCAGGCTTGACCTCTCGGACATCGAGCATGAAGTTTTTGTTGTTGTACTTGAGGCAGATCGTGTCACCGACGGTCATGCACGAGAACTTGCGCAAAGAGGCTTCGAGCCTGGTAGATATCGACGACGTGAGTTCCGAGTCGCTTTAGAAAACCCAATCGACAACGCGGATACGTACACCGCACGAGGGTTAGAGATGTCCAGAAACTCCTGTGATTGCGGGCGGATTTTGACGAACGTAGCCTTTGGCAAAGACACGTTCTGGATGTTGAGGATGTCGCCCTCGCTGACAAACAGGTTTTGCATCATCTACTCGTTCATGCGCAGCAATTCGGTCAGCAACACGCAGTAGGCACTGGACGCACGCCAAAGTGTCGGCAAACGCACCCAGTAAGGCATGTAGCAGGTTCCTTCCGGCGCGCTGAACTCCAACACGCCGCAATGCGAATGGCGGTTGGTGGCTTCGTTCACAACCTTGAAGAGCATCGGGTACTCAATGTGGAGACGAGCTGAGAAGAAAAATGACAGTAAAGGACGGAGATAAATACCAACAGGCAACAACACATGCACAGTTTTCTTACCGAGCGTCTCGAGCGCCGACGGCGGGAGTAAAACTGACCACAAGAATGCAATTCACCGTCAGTCCGTCATCGGTTCCGTCACGATTTCCCCACAGTCACTCACTCTTGTCGCCATCTTCGAGGTGCCCCTTGTCGCAGAACGAGACGGGATATACGCGGTAGTGCTCGTCAAAGCTGAGCATGGCAACGCGTTAAGATAAATTGTTCGAAGGGGGGAAACAAAGAGAAACCCACCCCACGAACCGATTCGGGAAGTTGCCGAAATTGAAGTTGACGCCGAAAGGGTTCGCGTTGTCGCCGCCGAATCCGCCGAACTACATACGTGGGCGTTTCACATGAGTCAGTGTGAGAGCATGAGTCAGGTCCCACGCGTCCACGGATTCAGCGAGGGAGAGAGAGAGAGAGCCGCGCTCACCATGTTGCCTGCCTCTCTTGCTTCTCTCCCTTTCCACAGTTGGCGTCACTTGCGAGAGGAGGACATCAGCAAGTACTGTCACACCTGAGTTGGGCGATATTAAGTTACACAGTATCAGCACCACGTCGCCAAGCAGCAGCGAAAATGATCAATCCGAGTGTGTGCATCCGGCGGCGATGGGAGGAAGCTGCGGCGAGCGGTGCGAACAGAGAGGCAAACGCGTGCTCAATAACGTGCGTGTATCTTACAGAAGGTACTCGCAGGCGTGCTCCGCTCGAGCCCAGACCGCGCCCAGTGGCGCGTCGTCCCCGGCTCGCTGGGCATCGTGGCGATGTTCAACCCGCTGCATCGATCTGTCAGTGTTTGAGTACATGCTGTAATGCTGAAGCACAGGCTCAGCGTGAATCGCTGTGAACATAATAGACCAAGCGCCCTGCAGCAGTGGTGGAACTGCTGAATGGCGCGCCTGCCGCTGTGGCTCGACCGACGCCAGCCTCGGGTTTCAACTTCAGCAAGGCGAAGTGAGCAACGCATCCAAAGCGTTCTTGGCCGCTCTCTGGGTCTATGACGTGCTGAGTAGAAGTCGTCTGTCTCTGTAGACGAGAGGAATTTCTGTGTGGCGTATGTGAGACATCGACTGGGCTCGCGATAGAGGACGTGCAGCCTCCTGCGTCTTCGTCCGAATGGCAGCCACCACACCACGCCATACTGGTGAACGTCTCTCCTCTGGTACGTCGCCCACTGCTACTGTGTGTCCCGAACTAAGCGAACGCTGACGGTTGCCACGAAGATGCGCGGCCACTTGCTGTGCGTGTTCGATTTGTCGGCCTTGCGGCCACAAGTGCTCTCCTTCGACGTGCTCGACCTCGCGTCGCAGTTCGGCCTGCTCGTCGCGCGTGAGGATTTCTTCATGGGCTTCAACAGCGCCGGCGCGTGGTCGTCTGTCAACCACTGTCACCTTCAAGGATACTGGATGCGTGAATGCGCTGACGTCATGGTCACTAAAAGCCAATTCCCCGTCGCCACGCAGACCAGAGAAATGCTGTTTCGAACACAAGCAGGGGAGAGGCCAGTGCTCGTTTCGCGTCTACCACAGTGGCCCATGCACTGCTTTGCTGTTGAAGCTGGGAGTGATGAAAACCAAGCGACAGAGTGTGCCGACGACTCGGTTCTACGCGTGGTGTGGGGTGCCGTTCAGCTCCTCCAGACCCGGGGCATTCCGTTCAACCTGCTCATGCACTGGTACCCACGGCCCGTCGTGTTCGTCTTCCCGCGCCAACTTCAGCGTGAAAACGGTGTCGGCAAGTTCTCTTGTGAGCCGCAGCAATTGAGATTCGCTGTAGCGGAGGTGTCGGGCTTTGTCGTATGCAGCGGAGAGTCCATGTCTTCGGAGTTGACGCAGCGCACGTACGAGGAGATCATGCAGGAGGAACTCTCTCTGGACGAGGTAAGCCATGCTGCCAAACTCTCTGCGCAATGCCGCTCCTGACGGATATCTTATGAGCTGCGGCATTTTGCTGTTCAACGCTGCTTGCAGAAGTCATTTTTGGATATCGCCTCTGAACTGGAACGGGCACTGGCCTCCGGGCATGATCGCAAGTGGACGGAGAGCCAAGTATAGCAGAATAGACACGACTGACCAGAATGGTGCCAATGGATGGATGCTCTTGGAGTTCAGTGGTAGGTGTCCTGGACGGCATTCGTCCTGGCACACCCAGTTCCGCCTTTCGTTAGTGTGGCGTCTGTGCACGTTATCTCAACCCCGCGCCGTCGCTTCTCCTCAAACTATCGACCGCTCGCCGTCGGCCATGGGCGCAGGATGCAGCTCTGCGAGCGACGCGCTCGACCCAAACGTGCTCTCGCTGTCACACTTCGAGATCCACCGGGTGATCGGCAAAGGCGGCTTCGGCAAAGTCAACGCCGTCATCCGAAAGCGCACGAATCCACCGCAGTGGTTTGCGATGAAGGCGCTCTCCAAGGCCGTCGTCGTGGAGAAGAAGTGCACCAAGATGATCTGGAACGAGCGCAACGTGCTCGCTTCAATCCAGAGCCCGTACATCGTTGCGATGCACCACGCCTTCCAGGACAATGCCAACTGCTACGTTGTGATGGACTTACTGCTCGGTGGTGACCTCAAGTATCACCTGCACGGGAAATTCAAGGGCGGCTTTGCGGAGCCGCAAGCGAGGTTCTACGTTGCAGGCGTTCTGCTGGGCCTGCGATACTTGCACTCTCGCCATGTTCTCCACCGGGACATCAAGCCGGACAACATCATTCTCGACAATGATGGGTATCCGCGGCTAACGGACCTGGGCATTTCAGTCTCGAGTGACACGCTTCGCTTCAAAGGTAACAGCGGCACGACAAACTACATGGCCCCCGAGATGTTCGTCGGATCGAACGAGCACGGCATCACAGCCGACTTTTATGCGCTCGGCATCATGGCGTGCGAGCTGCTCTTCGGTCGGAAGCTCTGGGGGGGTTCTGCCAAGGCACGCATCGAGGAGAAGTCGGACATCCTCAACGGGTTGCCGCCGGAGCGCGACATCGAGTACTACCCGAGTGAGCTACTGGACGGTGCGTCGTCGTCGCCTGTGACCAGGCAGTGTCGTGCCTTCCTGCGTGGCATGCTCTATCCGACAGAGTCCGGACGGCTAGGGTTTGTGAGGGGAGTTGACGAGGTGATCCAGCACGAGTGGTTTCAAGGCTTTGACTGGAATGCCTACGAGACACGAGCGATGGAGGCGCCCTTCAAGCCCGTGATCGACGAGAACCAAGCGAACTGCAACACGGCCGCGCACGACTTCGACGACGTGCTGGAGCAGAGCTCACGCCAGTCCGGCCCGACCATCAAACCTGAAGAGCAGGAGGCTTTCGCCAGGTTTGAGTTCAACGCCACCATCTCAGCAGCGACACCAAAGCATTAGTCGTTACGTCGCGCATGTCCAGCGGCAAAGATCGGCTTGCCCTTCTCCCAGGCAAGTACGTCTATTTCGTCGATTCCTCTGCATGCGATGAGATCAGCGCGTCGATCGCAGTCAATGCAGCCAGCGCCTTGGACTGCACCGAGACGACGAGGCTGTGCTCCAGCAGCTCTTCACTGTCGCACTCTGGAAAGTCCGGGTTGATCCGCACGAGCGTGACGGGGGATGCGTCCGGATTGATTTCGTGTTTCGCGGCACAGCGCGCAAACACGTCCGCGACGACCATCTCCGTCTCCCTCCGAACTGATGGCACCTACACAAAAGTGGAAGAATCACCCACAACATGAGACAACAGCGGCGCTTCGCACCCGTGACAAGATCCTCCAGGTCACGACGTACCCGCATGCCGCATCCGATTTCCAGCACGACAAGCTTGAGCGATGGATCGTTCTCCAGCATCTAACAGCAAACACAAGTCGATGAGGTTTGCATGGCAACGCGCGATCGCCTGAGAAGTCTCCACCAAACCTGTTCCATCACTGCCTCCCAGGCCACGTAACGGTGCTGAGGAGTTTGGTCGACGAAGCGTGAGTCTCCTGACGTCACCACCGAGTCCATCGAAGTGGCGATTTCTGACGACGTACCTCGTCGCTGACGTTAGCGGTCCAGTTCTTGTCGTGGAACATCAGCACGTTCGGTCGCGCTTGTCCTCCGCATTGAGGACAATGCACGAGTGCGCGGCCGTCGACTCGCATGGTCTGCAGATCGACGTTGAAGCGGAGAGCGGTGGGTAGCGGCCACACGCCATCGCAGGGGCGACGCGAGAAGCCGTCGGCGGCACCCGCGCACTGCCAGTTCTCCAGACTACCATGCAGCTCGTAGATCTCGCGCGGCGCGAAGTGCCGGTGGAAGTGCGCGTCCACCTGGCCGCGGATTGCCCCAGACAAACAGAACCAATGAGACTCTATCTCCAATAATATCGCGTCCGAAGTTCCCCACATTTGATGTGTAGACGAAGAACGGGTCGCTCGTGACGGCTGCCGGCGTGACGTTGCTGGGGATCGCCTGCTGCAGCCTCAGTGCGTCGAACGTCTCCTTGAAGTGATCCGTTCTGGTGTCGAGACGCGCTTTCCACTTGCGCAGAATCTCGTAGCTGACAGTGTTTGTTATATTGGCAGCGTTCCGGTCAGTCCTCTCATCCGCCGTCGTCGCCAGCCACAAAATGGTCAGGGCGTGTGGAGCTCACCCGGCGTGCGTCGTCGTTTCTCGATACGCGTCCAAGCAATTGCCCCAGAAACCGTAGAATACTTGCTCATCGTCTTCTAGCTACGACAGTCAGCGAGCCGTTGCAGAGACGTCAGCACAGGTGCAACCACGAATGAATAAACGTGTAAACGCGTGTGCGACTGCATTCCGTACCCAGTACGGATCACAGAGGTCGTGGTATTCGAGCCCCTGCTGCTGGTACGCCTCCACGGACGCGATGTCGCTGCAGACAGAAAGACGGCGGCGTCAATCAGCCACTAACCACAGTGCAGCGCGAACAGTGGTGGCGGTTTACGCACTTGTATACGGGAAGTCCCGAGTCGGCTACGGTGCGGCAGACCACCGAGCGATATTAGGCGTCTGAGCATCCATTCCAGCCATCGCTTTTCAGCTTGTCCACTCTGGTACCTGAGAAGCCGGCTCCTGCCGCGACGAGGATGAAGTCGGCGTTCGCGATGGCCTCTGCCCACCAAGAGAGGCATCAGTAGTTATAGAGAGCAGAACGCTAGTAGTCGCGTGTGGTATGTGAAGGAGGACACGCACGCGCAGCACGCGAGAGCGCGGAACGCGCAGCGTCCGTCGGCTGCATGTTGGTGGCCGTCGATGGGTGTACGCACGCGTAACCTCTCCGTACCCAGAACGTTGGTTACTGTACCCTTCCTCATAAATTCTGGCAGGTGTAACCAGTGACCTCGTGATCGGATCCTATCGTTTGCGCCATGGAACATGGCGATGCAGAAGGTCGATGGCCAGAAGGAAGAATGCGAACGACAAATATGACACTGCAGATGTACATCACGTCCATTACCATCGGCGGTGCAAAGGGAAGTAGAACAGACGGACGCCGCGCTGGAACAAGATATACGAGAGGCTTAGAGCTTGGAGCCCATGATCGTCTCCGCCGCGCCGATCTGGCCGCCGTCCGAGCAGATGACCATGCCCGTGATCCAGCCCGACGCCTTGGACGAGAGGAAGATCGCGAGGCCGGCCATATCGTGTGGGTACCCGTAACGCTCGAGCGGGATGTGCGCCGCGAGCTCGTCAAACGACGAGCCGGTCACGAGCGCGATGCCGTTCGCCATCTTGGTGGGCACAAGGCCAGGCGCGATGGCGTTGACCATGATGTGGCCGCCGTTCGGGCGGCGCGCGAGCTTGGCCGCGAGCACGCGCGTGAGGTGGTGGACGGCCGCCTTGGACGTGTCGTAGGCGATGGCCTGGATGTTCTGCGCCATGAAGCCGGCGACCGAGCCGACGTTAATCACGCGCGCGCCGTCCGCCGACGTTGAAGCGGCATCCAGCAGCGGCAAGAGGTCGCGCACAAGGAAGAACGGCGTCTTGACGTTGACGTTGAGCACCTTGTCCCAGGCTAGACAGGCAGACAGACAACGAGAGGTGAGCGGTTCGTACGCCGTGGTGGGTCTGGTCCATTCACAGAGACAAAAGCGTACCGTGGCCAGGGTGGTTGTTGATGTCACCGCCCCACGCGACGCCCGAGTTGTTGATGAGCACGTCGAGCTTCTTCTCGCGCTTCATCATGTCCTCGGCGAACGCCTTGCAGCCCTCTTCCGTGCTCAGGTTGGCCTGGATCTGTTCATTCGACACATCCCACATCAGCTCATCTTCCCACCCACGCGAGAGTGCGCTCACGGCATCCGTACCGCGATGCACTTGCCGGCGCGCAGCTTGTTGAGCTCGTCGGCCGTCTCCTGGCACGCCTTGAGGCTGCGCGACGCGATGTAGACCGTCGCGTGGTTCTTGACGAAGCCCTCGGCCATCATCTTGCCGATGCCGCGGCCTCCGCCGGTGATGATGACGACCTTGTCCTTGACGTTGAACAGGTCGTTGAGCTGGAGAGAAGAAGACGCCGCCATGATATAATACTGGTAGGGGAGGTGGTGCAGAGGATCGGATTTCCGGAATGGGGAGCCCCGTCGGCGGGTTTGTTTGACTTGGGGCTGCTGATTGTGTGGGCCGATTGTTTCGGTCAACAACGTTCCGTAAACAAACCAACCGTTCCCAACTTCAACCAACTCATGTCCCGAAGCGTCCCGAATATAATATATTACAGGCTGACGTGTGTACCCATTCGCCCGTCGTATCGTACTAATTCAAACATGATAAATGCCAGTGTCTCATGTTTAAAGTAGTTATCTTAATTATAATTTTAAAAATACAGTATCTTTGCGGGGCAAGAGTCCACCACTTCCGTGCCTCACGCACGCTTCTCAAGCCCGACGCTCTTGCGTCGCTTGTTCAAGCGTTCCTGCCGTTGGTTTTCCGACTAGGCTGCATGGAGAATCTGGTGCCGCTCTTATATAGTCGCTGACTGGAGCTTGATGTGGACTCAACCTCCACACAACTGTACCGTACTATGCAGCCACGCGAATGGCGATGATAGCGAGGACGACATCGCTCTTCGCAGACGGGAAAGTCGTCTCTGCTATCGGAGGGAAGGTCCGCGGCTCACGGGATCCGAGTTGCAGTGCTTGCCCGAGTGATCAGAGGTGCATTATGCAGGGCGGAGAGGACAGGCTCGGGTAATTGTAATAGGTACTTCGAAGTACGTATTAGTACGGTGTGATGAACAAAACGGTCTGGCCACGACTCGCTTCCCGCTCGCGCAGCGCTGGAAGGAGGTACTAGTACCAGCGTCACCAGCGATGCCGTTTCTGACCTTCTGCGGTTCCGTCTCGAGTCGCTTCGACCACTACAGTAGTGAAGTGTGAAGTCGGCAGGAGCAACGGGAAGAGACACGAAACAACACGCAACATCACGTTCATTACAATCGGCAGTGCAAAAGGGAGCACGGTATATGGTGGAACAGTGAGCACGCCCACGCTCGACTCGCCGTCGCCGTCTAGAGCTTGGCGCCCATGGCGGTCTCCGCCGCGCCGATCTGGCCACCGTCCGACAGGATGACCATGCCCGTGATCCAGCCCGATGCCTTGGACGCGAGAAAGATCGCGAGACCAGCCATGTCCTCCGGGCGCCCGCAGCGTTCGAGTGGGATGTGCGTCCCAAGCTCCTCGAACGACTCACCCGTGAGCATGACAATACCATTGGCCATGTCGCTCGGCACGATGCCCGGCGCGATGGCGTTGACCAGAATGTGACCGCCGTTTGGGCGGCGCGCGAGCTTGGCCGCGAGCACGCGCGTGAGGTGGTGGACGGCCGCCTTGGACGTGTCGTAGGCGATGGTCGGGAGGTTCTGCGGGACGATGCCCACGATGGAGCCGAGATTGATCACGCGTGCGCCGTCCGGCGACGTTGAAGCGGCATCCAGCAGCGGCAAGAGGTCGCGCACGAGGAAGAAGAGCGACTTGACGTTGATGTTGAGCACCTCGTCCCAGACTGCAAGCAAACAGTCAGGCCAGCCAGTTAGTCTACAGTGGCGTGGCCTACGCTGCGAGAAGGAACCACGCACCCTCGCCAGGGAGGTACTCGTGGTCGCCGCCCATGACGATGCCCGAGTTGTTGATGAGCACGTCCAGCTTTTTCTCGCGCGCCATCATGTCCTCAGCGAACGCCTTGCAGCCCTCTTCCGAGCTCAGGTCGGCCTGGATCTGTTTGTCCACACACATACACACACTCATTCGTCAGGAACCTTCCCAGTAGTCTTTACAGTCACGACAGCGCGCAACTGTATCCGTACCGCAATGCACTCGCCAGCGCGCAGCTTGTTGAGCTCGTCGGCCGTTTGCTGTAGCGCCTCCATGGAGCGCGACGCGATGTAGACCGTCGCGTGGTTCTTGACGAAGCCCTCGGCCATCATCTTGCCGATACCGCGGCCTCCGCCGGTGATGATGACGACCTTGTCCTTGACGCTGAAGAGATCGTTGAGCTGGAGAGAAGAACAAGACGCCGCCATGATGGAGGTCGTGGTGGAGAGGATCGGAATGCCGGAATACCGTAGCGAGCAGAGGGCGAGAGGAGAGGAGACGAGAGCAGAGGAGAGAGAGGGTGGAAGCGAGGGACCAGATCCGCCACCTGCTCTTCTTTGTCCCGTCGGACGAGCCTTCGCGGTGAGGCGTAAGCTCAAACATTTCACGCGGATGTTGACCGTTGAGATCTGATTTGGGAGGTGCTTGTCACTGGTATCCAACGTTCCCGTCGCCGTCGAACACCGACCTGACTGTTTCGCACATGTGTCCCCAACGTCCCTCATATCACCTTTCACAGGATGTAGCCATTTGCTGCCTGCTGCTGCATCTTGGCCCGCAGCGTGGAGATCTGGAGCTGCGCGGTCTGCTGCAGCGCGTCAAAGAGCCCTCGCGGTGCGACCAGCAGCTTCTTCTCCACGGCGCGCAGCTCCGTCGCGTACATAGGCAGCCACGCGAGGCGGCTCGGCCGCAGAAACTGCTGGTACACCGCCACGGCGCTCTCCACACGCCGCGCCTTGGCCGTCTTCTCGTCCAGACTCACGAGCGTCGGCCCCGCGCCGACGGCCTTGTACCCTTCCACGGCACTCCAGAACCGCCTACTGATCTCAATCTGCTTCTCAAGCGGCTCCGCATCCATGGCAGCGGTGGGTGGGGAAGCGTCCATGAGGCGTTGTGACGATGCGCGACGGTGGGCCGCCACGTCCGCCGCCAGAGGTGGCGTCGCTGGCTCGTACAGATGCGGATACAGCTGCGCGTACGCGTCCTGCATTGCGTCTGTGAAGGGCGCCGTGGAGAACTCCCGCCATACGCTTCGCTTCTGCTCCTCTGTCAACTCAGGAACGAGTAGCGCCTGCTGGTCCACGCGCCACGCGCCCGTGGCTCCTCCCATTCCGGATGCGTCACCCCCCGCTGCCGCCGCCTGTGTTCTCGCTCCTTCGAGACACAGCTCCACGGGAACTGCGGGCACTCGACTGGACTTGCGCCTCGCGGCATTCGCGGCTTCCGACGTCTCTGGTTGGCCCACTTGCCGCTTCGTCGCACTGGCCTTGAGCTTGGGCTTTGCGACGGTGGCGTCGCTTCCTTCCACACCGACCTCACACAGCGCCATCGGAAGCGACGCCTTTCTGGCCAATGCGATGGCGGGCTGCTGCTCTGCGTTTGGCGCCGCCAATGGAACAGGGGCATTGCGGCCACCGCTCTCTCTGCGCTGAATGGCGACCAGGACCTTCGGCACGCTCGGGCTCCTCGGCATCTCGTCGTGGCTTCGTTCTCGACGCTGGCGTTCGTCCGTCTGCATCCGTTGATCGGTGCTTTCGGTCTCCGTGGCGGCACTTGCCTGCGTCGTGTCGCTGGTCCTCCGCGGTGGCTTCCTCTGGGAGACTGCAGCCACCGACGGCTTGCGGCGCCGCTCGCCCATCACGAACGACGTGCCGCTCAGCAGCAGTTGGCGCTTCTCGCGCATCTGCTGCGCGCGCTGCTGCTCCTCCAACTGCCGGAGCTCGAGCTCTCTCAACACGTTCTGCAGCACGACCGTCTCTTGTGAAGGAGCGTCGTCGCCCGCATCGTCGCTCGCAGCCGCCGTGTGAGGCAGCAGAAGACGCGTGCTCTCGACGTGGAGCGAGCGAGCGCCTCGGCCGTCGCCTGAGGACTGCACGGGTGGGTCACCGCCGTTTTCCCACTTGATGTACGGCGTTCTCAGTCGCGCGTCGCTCACGTCCACGGCGGCGTCGCCGACCTCCACAATCAGAGCCGCATTGTCTCCTTCTCCCGCGCCTGCCGCGTCCTGGTCGCTTGCCACTGGGTGGCGGACTGGTGCATCCACGAGACTTGGAGCCGTCGGCTGGGTGCTGCTGCTGCTGTTCGCGCCTGGTGAGGAGGCAACCAACGAGTCGCGTCGCACGCGCGCGAGGTACTGCTGCAGTGTCGTGTCGAAGAACTCGGCCTCCTCCGACGGCGTGACGACGGACGCGAGGTCCGGCAGCTCCACGGGTGCGGCCACTGAGTCGCTACTCGTGAGTACTCTGAAGGCGCTGTCGTCTGAGCTGCTCTCCGCGATGGCCGCCTCGCTGCCGTTCGGCGGCTCTGCTGACTCGTGCTCCTGAGGACTCGCACTGCTGCTCCGTCCAACCGACGCCTCTGCGTGCATCTCGAACGGGTCGCCGTCCCGCGGCGAGAGAGCGCTGCGGAGACCGCTGCCGGTGATCACGCCGATCGCCGAGAGCCGGCGTGAGCCCGGCGTCGCGCGCCGCTCTTTGGACGCGCTCATCACGCGGAAGGCCGTGTTGAACGCCAGCTCGTCCTCGGGCGACGCGAACAGTTCCGAGTGGCTCCCCTTGGCCGGCGACGTCGACGGCGACGACGCTGCACTGGCTGCGGCAGGGGCGGACTCTCCTTGCCGCCGCACGGCTCCCGCGCGCTTCCACAGCGACTCGGCCATCGCGGCCGCGACGACTCGCCCTCCCGCGTGCGAGTGGACGGCCGCCGGTGCGTGTAGCTGGCGGTGCAGCGCCAGAGGCGCGTGGCCGACCACAAAGTTGCCAAAGCCAACGTCGACGTCGCCGCGGACCACGCCGTCGTTGAGCGATGGCCGCTTGCTGGAGACCGCCGGACGCGGCGACGACGACGTCGGCGTCGGTGTCTGGTCGATCTGTGCTGCCCCGCCTTCTTCGTGTTGCTGCCGCCGGGCGAGCCGCTGCAGTTGCCGCTGCACGATCGCCTGGCGGAGCTGCTCGCGCTTCTTGCTCTTGCTCTGCGCTTTCTTGGCCGCACTGGAAGCGCTTCCCTCGTCGACCGCTCGCGTCGCCGCGGCGGCGACTTCGTCGGCGTCCATGAGCCGCGACGGCGGCGTCTCCTGCCGCCCCGTGACCGGATTCAGTTCCATCACGGCCGCCAGCTTGGCGCCGGGGCGGCTGCCGAACTGCTGCTCGGCCTCGCGCGCGCGCGCGAGCTCCTCGTCGGCGAGCAGCGCGTTGCGGTCGCTCTCGAAGAGCAGCTGCGAGCTGCCCGCGTACGTCTCGCGCATGAGGTTTGTGTGGATCTCGGCCAGCTCGGCCGCCGCGGCGGTGCGCTGCGCCGTGTCGAGCACCGCGCGCGCGTTCGTGAGGCTGCTGCGGCGCTTGCCACCTCCGGGTTCGAGCGGCGCGGCGTGGGCAGCCGCCGAGGCCTTGCGTGCCGCGGCGAACGTGCTGGCGACGGCGCTGCTCACGGGATCGGCGACTGCGCCAGCGGCCGCCGCAGCCAGCGGCCACTCGGAGCGTTGGCGGCTGGCGGTTTCGTTTGGCGTCGATGCATCGTCGTCCGCTTCCGCACACTCGGCGTCGCCGTCGCCGTCGTCGTCCGCCTCTCGCTGCTGCTTGAGCAGGTTCTCGGCGAGCCAGCAGCAGCACGAGCGAAACAAGTTCATGACGAACAGCGCCCACAGCGCACTCGCCGCGCTCTTGTGGAGCCGCCGCAGCGCGGTCGTCGGCGGCAGTTGCGCATCGAGCGGTGCGCCGCCGCCGCCGCTCTTCGTCGTGGAGCTGCTCATCTTCAGCGCCTGCACGTGGAGCTTCAGCTGCGCCTCCAGGAAGCCGCGCCGCTCGAGCAGGTCGCCGTCACTCACGTCGCCGTCCGCACCGATCGTCACACCACCACCAGCATCGTCGCGGCAGCCATCACCACCGCCGTCGCCGTCGCCGTCGGCCGCGTCCAGTGAGCGCTTGAGCTCGACGAGCTCCTCGATCGTGGCGGCCCACTCGAGCTGCTTGAGCCGCAGACTCGCGAAGCGCAGCCGCTCGTTCTCGAGACGCACGCGCGCGTCGCAGATCTCGCGGACGCGGCTGCTACTGTCTGCTGTTGGCGTCGGCGTCGGCGTCAGTTGCTCCTGGCGCAGCATCACACGCGTGTACATCTCGTTGAGCTGCGCGACCGTGAGTTCGGCCGCGGCCGTCTTCTTGTCCACTTTGCGTTGCTTGCGCTGCGCCTTGGCGAGCAGCACGTCTGCCTCGAGCTGCAGCTCCGCCACGCCGCCGCGGGTCGTGGCGTCCGCCGGCGGTGCTGGCGCCTCATCCTCGCCACTTTCTCCTCCGTCGTCGTCCACGCTCCCGCGGCTCCGTCGCCGCCGCAGCAGCTCGGCGTTCAGCAGCAGCAGCTCGCGCTTGAAGAAGAACTCGGCGTCCGCGCACTCGGTGAAGTAGCGCAGCAGCGGCAGCCCCGCGGGCAGCTCCGGGCTGCGGCACCGCAGCTCGGCGCGCATGATCGCCTGGTAGCCACCCAGCACGTCGCCCTCGAGCCGCACGCACTCGTCCTCGAGCCGCAGCGCCTCGGCCCACACGTCGTCCAGTGGCAGCGCGAGCGAGAAGAGCACGCCGACGAAGCTGTGCACGAGCGCCTGCTCGGCCGCCTCGTCGTGGAGCACGGGCCACAGCAGCGACTCGGCGTACGCGCCGTACTCGCCCAGCAGCCGCGCCTTGGCGCGCGCGCTCGCCTGCTCGGCCTCTTCCTCGCGCTCCTCCGTCTCCTTCTGGACGGCGCGCGTCGGATCGTCGGGCGTGTGCTTGAGCCACGAAAGCAGGTCGATCTTCTCCTCCATGCGCGCGAGGTCGCGGCTGAGCATGCGCCGCGTCGCCGACTTGATCAGCGCCGGCCGCGCGGAGGAGGCGGCGTGGAGACCTCTCCCTTCTCCTCGTCCTCCGTCTCCACCTCGCGGGTGGTGGTGGTGGTGCTGCTGCTGCGGCTGCTGTCGGTGGTAGTGGCGCGTCCACAGCTCCGCGAGCACGTCGTCTTTGCTGCGACAAATGCGGCGCTTCATGCCGTGGAGGAACGCGCGGCAGCGCTGGATCGCCGGCGAGAACGCGGACGCCGACGCAAAGCACACGCGGCCCTGCCGCAGCCACAGCTCGTCCTTCAGCACGCTGTGCCACTCGCGGCGGACGTCGCCCGCGAGCCGCTCGCCGCGCACGTACTCGCTCGCCATGAGCGCGACGAGACACCACACGAGCCGCGCCTCCGCGAGGCCCGACGCCGCCGACTCGTTCGCGGGCTGCCGCCGCCGCCGCGTGAGGATGCCGTCCGCGTGGAACGCGTACACACCGCGCTCGAGCAGGCGCCGTGTGGCGTCGTCGGGCGCGAGCTGCGCGGGCGTGAGCCCGTGGCGGTTGGGCGCCGCGTACGAGCACGCGCCTTCGCTGAGCAGCAGCGTCGTGATCTCGAGCCGGCGCACGGCGTCCTCGAGCTGCCCGGCCGCGACGTGGAGCGCCGTGTTGCCCGTCGCGTCGTCCACGCCGTTGACGAGGTGGCGCTGCCGCAGAATGAGGTTGCGCGCCTCCACGACGCTGGCCTGCTGCAGCGCCGCGTGGAACGCGCGCAGCTCGAGCTGCCGCGCCGCCAGCGCGCCCGCGTGACCATTGAGCTCACCGCCGTCCGCGCTGCGTGTGCGCACGCCGGCAAAGATCGCGGCGGCGTCCGAGAAGCTGCCGTAGAAGAGCATGGGCACGAGCGGCGAGAGCTCCTTGTACGCGTCCCAGGCGCTGAGCTGGAGCCGGTCCTCGAGGAACTCGTCCTCCTGCTTCCACACGACGGCCTTCCACGCGCCAAAGACGCCGTAGAGCAGGTGCCGCCGCCGCAGCGCCGCGCAGTGGACGCGCAGCGTGAGGAAGAGCTTGCGGCGCCGCACGGCGTGCTGCCACGCCACGAAGACGCGCCACTTGCGCAGCTGCGAGCGGATGTCCATCCACGCGAGCAGCACGCGCTGCACGCGCCAGCGCCACGCCGGCTGCGACGCGAGCCGCGCGCGGTGGAGCTCGCGCTTGAAGCAGCTGCGCAGCTGCACGTTGCGCCACGCGCCCCACGCGCGCTGCCGCTCGCGCCGCAGCCGCCGCGCCGCGATCTCGTGCCGCCACGGACGCCTGCGCGCCTTGTCATGCGCGTACCGGCGCCACGCCGCGAGTACCGCGCGCGCGAGCTTCTTGCGCGCCGCGCTGTCGGCGATCGCGTCGCGCCACGCGAGCAGCACGGCGTGCGTGGCCGTCCACCGGAAAAGGCGCGCTGCCCGCTCGCGCGCGAGCCGCTTGTGCCGCGCCAGCGCCGCGAACGCGCGGAAGCCGCGGAAGCAGCGCCGCATGCGCGCGAGCGGCGCCTTGGCCGCGGCCTTGACCTGGCGCACCTGGCGCTCCTGGTAGTTGTGGAGCCAGACGTCCCAGAGCGGCAGCGGCGCCGCAAAGTGCGGCATGGGCACGCGCAGCCGTTTGGCGCGCGCGAACGCGGCCCAGCGCGCCCAGAGCTCAAAGACCGTGAGCAGCTTCTCGCGCGGCCACGTCGCGCGGTGCTGGAACGCGAGCCGCGCGGCCCGCTTGATGCAGAGCTGCGCGTTGAGCCCAACGCGCCTGCCGTCCGCGTGGACGCGCTTCCAGAGCAGGAACGCGCGCTGGCCGATCTTCTTGGCCACGGCGCGCCGTGCCTCGAGGTGCTGCGCGCGCAGCAGGCGCACGCGGTTCCCGCTGCTGCTCATGGACTCGAGCTGCTCGACGGACGCGAACGCCGCGTTGACAAAGCCCGCGTAGTAGCTCGGCCGCATCGGGTTGGCCAGCACCTTGCGCGTGTACGCGTCGTCGTCGTCGTCGGCCGTGAGCACGAGGTTCATGACGAGCTTGGGGAGCTCGGGCTGCGTCTCGGCGTCGCGGAAGAGCCGCAGCTCGATCAGCCGCAGCGCGATCGCGCCGTCCACGGCCTCGCGCCACGCGCGCCACGTGCGCCGCTTGGCCGCGCGCTGCGCCTGGCGCGCGAGGCGGTGCGCGAGCGCCCACACCTGGAAGAACGCGCGCCGCGTGCGCGTGCGCCAGCGGCGCCACCGGCGGTACCTGCGCCGCTGCCGCACCATGCGCCACGTCGCCTGCAGCGTGCGCGCCGCGGCGTCGCGACGGCGCTGCCGCTTGTGCGAGTCCAGGAACGCGTCCAGCTCGGCGGTCTCGGCGGCCAGCGCCGCAGACGCCTCCTCGGGCGAGTCCCGGAAAAAGTAGCTCATCGAGATGGCGCGGCTGCCGCGCAGCGATCGGTCGTGGGGCGCCACGTGGAGCGGCGCCAGCGTCGTCGCTCGCCGCGCCCTGGCGTTGGCGTTGCTTGGCGGGCTCGCGACCGCGTGCTGGAGGCGCTCGACGCAGCCCATTTTCTGCTGCAGCTCGGCCACGCGCCGCTGCAGCGCCGCCGTGTCGCGCTGGAGCTGGCTCTGCAGCGCGAGCTGCGTCTCCGCGCGCTGGGCCTCGCGCGCGAGCGGCGCGTCGGGCGCGAACAGCGGCTGGATCTCGGTGTGGCGCTTGCGCTGCTCGCTGCTCGTCGTCGTCGACGCGCCGTCGTCTCCTTCGTCGAGCGGCGGGTACCAGCGCAGCACGCCGCGCAGCATCTCGCGGCGGCGCCTCTTGCGCTCCCTCTCGAGCCGCTCGAGCGCCGCGGGCGTCGGCAGCCACGTCGCCATCTCGGCTTTGCGCGCGCGGCGCTCGTTCTCGCGGTCGGCGCGCCGCTTGTCGTCGGCCGTGAGCTGGTTGCTCGTGGCGTCCGCGAGCCGCTTCTCGCGCTCGCGCTTCTTCTTCTTCTCGGCCTTGCGCGCGAGAAACGTGTGCTCGTAGTTGCTGAGGAAGTCGGAGCGCGTGGTCAAGCCGCGGCTGCTCGCGGTGGCGCCATGGCGGCTCGAGCCCAGCGCGCTACTCGAGTCCGAGAACTCGCTGCGCACCGACTCCATGGGCGACTGCGACGCCAGCAGAAAGCAGCGAGGCGACGAGTAGCGGCGCCGCTGGCCGTAACAGACAGACACGGTGGGCGGCACGTGAGGCAAATGTATTGATAGGTAGGTAGGTGGTGACGAGCCAACCAACCACAGTCGCTACGACGAGCACGACACGCAGAGCACGGGCGCGTCCGCGTCCTGCGGGCGCGCGTACACGCGGTCGCAGGCGTCGGCGGCGTCGAACGGGTGCGTGAGCAGGTCCACGATGTGCTGCACGCTCTCGTACTCGCCGTCCGCGGCAAAGTCGATCGCCTTCTGCGCGACGTGGTTGCGCAGCACGAAGACAGGGTTCACAGCGTGCATCGCGTCGCGGCGGTGCAGCTCATGGGCCACGTCGGGCGTGCCGTCCGTCTCGTCCTGGAGCCGCGCGGCGTAGCGCGCCACCCACGCGCCCCACACGCGTCGCAGCTCCGCGTGGCGCGCGCCCTCGCTCGTCTTCTCGAGCTTCTGCAGCGCCTCGCGCTCGGCCGTCATCTGCGCAAAGACCGCGGGCGTGATGCCGTACATGCGCGCTTGCTGCGGGCTCGTCTGGAGCAGCAGCTCGACCGACTGGTACTGCGCCTCCGAGAACTTGGCCAAGCGCCGCGTCACTTGCGGGAGCGTCTCCGAGAACGACACGAGATCGGCGACCACGGCCTCGTGCGACGCCGTGCCGAACGCCTTCACGTCCGCGAGCGCGCGGAACGAGCACGTAAAGTCGGCGCCCGTCGCCGCGAAGGCGGCCAAGAGCGCGTCCACGAGCGCGCGGTCGTCCTCCGCGTGCGCCTTGTGGAGCAGCCCCAGCTTCTCGCGCATGAGCCGCAGGTACTCCTCCGCGTAGACCTCGTCGTACGCCGCGAGTGCCGGCTCGAGCAGCGCGCGGTCCATTACGAGCGCGAGCTGGTCGGCCAGCACCGAGCAGTTCCACTTGCAGACCTCGGGCTGCGCCTCGTACCGGTACCGGCCGCTGTCGTCCGACGTGTTGCAAATGTGCTGCGGGTTGAAGTGCTCCATGAAGCCGTAGGGACCGTAGTCGAGCGTGTCCCCCACGATACTCATGTTGTCCGTGTTGAGTACGCCATGGCAAAAGCCGATCGACTGCCACTTGGCGACGAGCCGCGCCGTGCGCTGCACGACCTCACGGAAAAACTGCGCGTACGCGGCCTCCCGCTCCAGGCCGAGCCGCTCGATCTCGGGAAAGTACTGGCGAACTGTAAAATCCAGCATCTGCCGCAGCATGGCGCGCTTGTAAGGAAGGTGCGCGCTCGGGCCCGCGCGGCCCGTGTTCGCGTCCGTCTCCTTGAAAATCTCGAACGAGCCGAAACGCAGAAAGCTCTGCGCGATCCGCATCACGACCGCGGTCGGCTCGGGTTTGGCGTTGCCGTCGTAGAACACATCGCGGATCACCGTCGTGTCGTGCGAGACCACGACGCTGCCGGCGCGCGTCGTGGGCACGCCCAACGCGTGCATGTGCTCACTCGCGAGGAACTCGCGCAGCGTTGACCGCAGCACCTTGCGGCCGTCCGCGGTACGCGAGTACGGCGTCTTCCCCGCGCCCTTGAGCTGCATCTCCCATCGCTTCTTCGTGGGTCCACTGCCACTCACGACTTCGCCGAGGTACACGGCAGCGCCGTCGCCGAGTTGTCCAGAGAAGTAGCCGAACTGGTGGCCGCAGTAGCACTGCGCAGCCGTCTCCGAGCCTTCGAAGATTGCGTTGCCAGCGAGAAACGGCACGAGCTCGTCGATATTTGCGAGTTCACCGGCCGGCACGTGGCTCTCATTGGCTTCCTCTTCCGCGTGGAAGACCTCGATGCCGACGAGCCGCAACGCATCGGGCGCGGCGACCACGAGAGACGGGTTTTCAATAGGCGTCGGCGAGATGCGCGAGTAGCAGGCGCCAGCGACGCGCGGACGCACGAAGTTCTGCGTCTCCTTGTCGATCGGCAGGCCGCGCAGCACGGCGTTGTCGAAGGCGGCGGCGGCGGGCGTGGTCTTGCGCCAGAGGCCGCGGCCATGTGCGAGGCTCTGCGTCGCGCGCTGCTGCAGCATTGCGGTGGCGGAGCCACGGGGGAGTCGCTTGTGGTGGTGGTGGCGGGGAGACGCTGCGAATCGCCGTGTGGACAGCGCACAGCGCATGCGGAGGAGGGGGGGAGGAGGACTGGTCCTTCCGCGTCGTTGCTGTACTGTACAGTATTGTCGCGTCAAACGGGCGGATGTCCGCCGTCGTCGTGACCTGCATTCCGCAATAACGAGAGCCTCGTGGCTTCTAAACCCTCTCTAAGCCGATCTAAACTGATCGATTCGGCTTTCAGTGGGACCCCTTCGGATCAGACACAGAGTGACGGTCATGTCTCTGAGTCATGCCACCTGGCGATCCGCGAGCGATGTGCGACAGACAAGCAAGCGCTCGTGACTGTTGTTCTCCACGTCGACGGCAGCACGCCGCATGATTAGTTGAAGCCTGCCTCCTCTGTGATTCGAGCAGCGACGACAGCAGCAGCAGCGGTCCGCCGTAAGTACATACTCTAGAACAGAGCGGTTGCATCGCGGCCCGAAATACCCCTCCCCAGTCTGCCTCCTTTTGTGCGTTCACTCAACGCCTCCCCCCTTGCCACGCTCAGTTCACGCCCTCCAGTATGGCTCTCTCGGCGTCCACGGGCTCCATCCGCGCGCTCGAGGGCTTCTTCAACACGCACCTCAGCTGCGACGTGCTCGCGCCCGCGGCGGCCTCGCCGCTCTTTCTCAACTTTGCGCTCGCGACCAACTCGTGGGAGGAGCTCGAGCGCAAGCGCCAGAACGCCGAGTCGGCCGTGACGGTCGAAGTCACCGACGATGGCGACGCTAACACGAGCTCCAGCACGACGGCGCCATCCGAGAACGCGAGCGCGTCAACGCAGGTCAAGATCGTCTACTTCGTGCGCCACGCAGAAGGCTTCCACAACGTGGCCGAGCGCGAGCTGGGCACGGAGCGCTGGGAGGCCGTGGAGGCCAAACAGGAGCGCTTCCTCGATGCGGACCTCACGCCATTCGGCATCCAAGACACAGATAGTAAAGGACCACCCGCCGTCGAGGCTGAGCAGACGCGCGGGATGCCGCGCGTCGGACGCGTCGTCGTGTCGACGCTGTCGCGCGCGATCCAGACGGCGGAGCACTTCTTCACCGCCGAGCAGGCGCCGCGGCCGTTTGTCGCGATGGAGCTGTCCCGCGAGACGCTCGGCGTGCACACGTGCGACAAGCGGCGGACGCTCTCCGAGCTCAAGGCCAAGTTCCCCGACGTCGACTTCTCGCGCATCGAGCACGAGCAGGACCCGTGGTGGACGCCCACGCACCGCGAGACGGACGACGAGCTGCGCGTGCGCGCGCGCGCCTTTCTGGCACAGCTCTTCCGCGAGGTGCGCGAGTCACACGTGGCGGTCGTGACCCACTCGGGCTTCATGGCGGCTGTCTGGTCGCTCTTCCACACAGAGCGCTTCAAGCCGGCCAACTGTGAGGTCGTGCCATTCGCGCTCGAGTGGCAGGCCTCGCAGTGAGTCGTCGGTAATAAATAGAACGCTTCAGTTGCTGTTTTGTGTGATGGTTGTGAGTCAAGGCGAAGACGAAGTGCTGGCATCTGTGCTGCGCCTCGCAGCTGGAGATCTCAGACGCCCAAGACGCTGGCCGTCCGCGCACCGAGCCGGCGCTTGCCAGCTGAGAAAGAACGTACTGCGCCTCTCCGCCCGGCGACTCTTCCGCTTCTTCACGTGTCGCCCCTTCCGAGCCGCCGTCCGATCCAGCGCGACCCATCATCACACAGCACTCATCTTGACACGGCTCGCTGTCCGGCAGCAGCTCACAGATGGGGAACGTCTTGAGCTCCCGCGGAGCCGCCTCGGCGGCCGCGTCCAGGGCGGAGACGCGGTCCATGCTGAGCGCCGAGTCTTCCACTAAGGCGAGCGGCACGGCGCCGCCGCTCTATCTGGACGAGATGGAACCCACACCGGCAGCGTGGAGCCAGGAGAGCAAGTGCGTCCTGATCCAGCGCTTCTTCGGGTGGCTTCCGGACTCGCCCGTACGTGCTCTTCGGACTGCACGGCTCGGCGCCATCTCCTAACGTGGCTTGTTCTCCTTACTACCAGGCGGAGAAGCTGAAGCAGGACCAGAGAGCTCCGCTCTACGCGCCGCGTGTCGTGTATGAAGATCGCCCCTCGCTTCTTGCTTCTTGCCAGCCACTGGCTCTCACTGACGAGCGTCTGCGGTAGGATCCACGACGTCGTGCGGTCGACGTCGCGCGGCCAGGCCATCGTGGTCGTGCAGCGCGTCTACCGGCGTTTCCGCGTGCTCCGCAAGTGGCATCTCGTGAGCCACCAGGTGCTGGAGATCGCGCGCAGCCAGCTCAGGGAGCGCGCCGAGGGCGAGGAAGAGGAGGAGATGCTCGCCAACTTTCGCCAGATCCTCGCGGGCGGTTTCTCGGCGCAGAAGGTGTCCATCACGGGCGCGCTCAAGAACATCCAGCTGCAGCTCGTGCTCAAGCCGGAGCAGGAGGAGTGCTACCTGACGTGGACGCCGTCGCGCAAGCGGCAGCCGCGCATCCATCTTTGTGAGTCCTTGTGTTGCTGCGCTGCTGCAGGTGGAGACGAAGAGAACGCATCGCTGACGGCGTGCCTGGGCTTTTGCTGCGTGTAGACGACATCCAAGAGGTCGTGCCCGTCCTAAATGAGGGCAACAAGCACGCGCCGCGGCTGGCCAACAAAGTGAGCCACCGCCGCGGCCTCATCATCGTCTGCAATAGCCACCACCGCGGACGCGTCGTGCTCCAAATGGGCACCAAGCGGGAACGCAAAGTGCTGCTGCTCGGCTTCCAGCGACTGCTCAAAGATCTCAATCGCTTCGCACCCACGATGGACGCCACGGGCTCGATCCGCAAGCGGCTGCCGCGGCGGCAGAGCGCGATCAAGTTCTTTGGACACGCGAGCAGCGACGACCGAGACGACCCGAGCGAGGAGTCGCCCGCGGGCGAGGCCGACCACGTGAGTCCGGCGTCGCCCTCCAAGCTGAGCAAGCGCCACTCGACGTCCATCGAGCGGTTCTACCACACGCGCTTCGACGATTCCTTCCGCAATGGAGATGAGACGCAGACGAATCCAGTGGAGGTCGCGCGAAAGCCGTCGCTCGCCCGACGATCGAGTACGGTGATGTAGACGACAGAGAGAGAGAGAGAGAGAGAGAGAGAGGGAGAGAGGTCGCCACCACGCGGACGGATCATTTATCATCAATCGAACACACGCAGCTGACCATCCGCCACGTCTACTCTGTCTTGGTGACCTTTGCGTTCACAGGGAACGCCATGCCGCCCCGCTTGACGACACTTGGCGTGGCAACGGGGACGAACCAGTATGGCAGCTCGCGGTAAGTGCCGAACACTTGCTGCAGGTTGCCGAGCACGCCGAGGCTAAAGTAGTTGACATAGCCGCCGTCTCGACGCTTCTCGCAGTACTCGAGCGTGCTGTAGTTGAACGCCGTGAGCGCGACGTGCATGAGCCAGAAGCACAGCAGCGCGGCGCCCAGGCACGCGCCAATAAAGAAGACCAATCCGACCTGTGGACCGCGGCGACCACATTAGTCGAACGGAGAGCAGGCCCTTGTCTCACACTGAACCACTCACCTGAAGCGACGGCGACCAGAAGTGGAGACGGCTATGGAAGAACAGTGCCGTCGCATAGTCGAGGTTGTCGAGCAGGATATACCGGAAGATGAGGCTCGCGAAGTAGAGACACGTGGCCCAGCTCCAGCCGAGAAACTGCAGAAAGAACTTGTAGTTGTAGTACCCAATGCACCTGGTGAGCCAGCCCGGGTCAGAAGCGTTACGTGCCAAGTCAGCCGGCATGGATGGCGGATGCCTAGACGCACTTGTTAATGTAGACGCAGTGGTGGTCCATCTTGAGCACGCAGCGCTTGCACGAGCTGCAGTGGTGCATGCGGTCGGCCTTCCACACGTAGCAGCGTCGGCAGAAGCGGCGCGCGCCGTTGGCCTTGGTCTCGACGACGCCTTCCTCGCCTTCCTCTGGCGGCGGCGGCTCGTCGCGCTTCTTTCTCCGCGGTACGAAAGATTCCGTGGAGAGCAGACACTGGCCGAGCGACGCGCAGAGCAGGAACGTCATGACGTGGAAGGCGGCGATCTCCAGCAGCGCCACGCCTCTCACCAGCAGCTGCGGCTGCGCGAAGCTCACGAAGGACCCATAGAGCCACGTGATGATGAGCGCAACGACCGCCGGCGGCACGTACCGCAGCCGCGGCGGCGCGCGGCACTCGCAGCAGCACCCCATCGGCGAGGAGGGAGGGAGGAAGGGAGGGAGAGTTGTCAGAAGAGGAGGCACGCCAGAACCATCACTCACGCACCGCTTCAACCTGTGAAAGGTGATACGAAGGATCGTAACCGGAAGCCGTTTCACACGCGATGCCGAAAAGTTGCACTTGGTGGTAGAAAGTTCCTAACTGGCGGGAGGCGAGAAGCTTCTCCGGCAAGTGCGGCGGCAATCACCTCTCTCTTTCTCTTTCTCTCTCTCTCTCTCTCTCTCTTCGCGGCAATTGCACATCGCGCGCAGCGGCAGCGACAGAGAGAAGTCAGCGACCGACCGACACAGACGCCTAGCGTCCGTTCTTTCTTGACGCGCGTGGGACGCAGCGAAGCCGCCACGCCCATCATCCGCGGCGTCACGAGAACACAGCTGACAACCCAACTCGACTACCCACGCAGCAGTCAAACCGCGGAAAACCGACGCCCAACGACCGACACCTCACCAACGCACGGACGGCAACATGAGCTTGCTGCCAATCGCGACGCCCCGCGTGGCGCCGGCCATCCACAATGGCACGCCGCCGCACCACGCGATCCAGGCGCACCCGCACATGGCGCTGCAGGCGCAGCACTTCGTGCTCACGCCGCCTCACGGCGACCACAACTCGACCCACAGTGTGCTCGAGATCACGCAGCAACCGCCGGGCACGTGGTACAAAGACCAGTTTGGCCGCAAGGCGACGTTTGAGGTCGCTGTGCGCCGCGTCGCGAGAGGCTGCACCGCCTGCGCCGACCAGCGCCACCTAAACGTGCAACTGCTGTACGAGAGCGGCAAGCTCGTCGAGAACCAAAACATCCTGCGCGTCGCGTCGGGGCTCTGTCTGAACAAGAATGACCTCAGTGTGCTCGCGATTCGGATCATGGAAGTGTCGAAGAACCACCAGAACCAGGTTCGTTCTTGGCCAAGTCAACCCATGTCAGACCTCGGCCAAATCGTTCATTCCCGTGTGTGGTCTATAGAGATTCCGACTCCAAATCTCCTTGCCGCCGTGCCCTTTAAAGCACTTGGCGGCGGGCGTCGCTGGCGCGATCAGTGAGCCAGTTCTTGTGCTGTCGAAGAAGGTGAGGCGATCTTTCACCGGGTGCTCGACTATTAAACCACTCATCCTGATGCGTCTGTGTTGCGCAGAACAAACGCCCCGTGAAATCCGACACAGACGAAGTAGAGAATAAGAGTGTCGCCAAGCTCAAGAAGTCCAAGCATGTTATGTCGCCTGGTAACAGTCCGTGCTCGAGCGCTTTCAACACGCCGACGAACCGCAATCGAGCCCAGGCTCCGTCTCCCCCAGACTTCGATGGCATCGACGACAGCATGACGGAGGACGATCAGTGGGGAAACGAGATCGTGCGCTTTCGGCAGCCGAGCCAGGGTTTGTGCCTGTGGGCCAACGCTGCGTTCAACTTTATGCACAGACTGCAGTGGCAAATCCGGCTGGAAGCAGAGGGAGAAGCAGGCAAGTACAAGTATCAATGCCCCGCTTGCCATGCTGTGTACGGAAGCAGACCAATGCACCGCCCGGAATGTGATCTAGCGCTGCTGCTTGAGCAGACAGGCGAGTGCATTCACGTTATGGAAATCTTGAAACAGCCTCAAACACTGACTGCTCCCTCTCATGCCCACCTGGCTAGGTTTTGCAGAGGACACGCACGAATACGAGAATACGGAGAAGTCGAACAAGACGTCACCGGACAAGAATCAGCGGCATCACGACCAATCTAAGACATCGCACTGTGCCCCGACATCATCGTCTCGGCCTTCGTTGACTCAAGACCTGCACAATGGCATGGCCCCGAGTGGTAAGCGCGGGCTTGCTCCCCCCGCGACTGCGTTCGGGTCAACATCGGTTGACCTTATGGCCAAGAACCTCAATCTTGGCTCGTGGGAAGGTTACTCCAGTCTGTCCAAGATTATGTTCAGGTATGTGCCGCTCGTATTTACATGAGGAGTAGCAGCGGATCTGACTGAGGTTGTGCCCTTGATCAGTCTCGAAGCTGGCCTGAAGCAGCCAGCTGAAGCAGACCCATTTTTGAAGGTGGATAGCAAAGAGCACAAGTCGAGTGACGTGTCCATGAACTCATTGATGAGTGCTGGTGGTAACTGGTCCTTTGCGACGCCACCTCAGCCGGGCCAGTTGTCGTTGAACCTGTCGTCGATACTTTCAAGCGTGAAGGGATTGTCACCAGACACCGCAGCATTTCTTCAGGAGCAAGAAGCCGAACTCACAGGAGATGCGAGTCTTCTGCGGTCACTGAGCAAAGTGAGCCTCAGCGACTTCCTGCCAGATGGAAGTACGGAGCAACGGAGTGCAAGCGGCTCGGGTGAGAACGTGCGGACTGCCGTGGCGACCTTGGCCACCGTGTTGACCGACGAGTCCAAGAGCAACGTGAACGAGAGTGCGGTGGTCGCCATCGCGACAGTCGACTTCCACAATTGCGGGTATCCTGCATTCGACGCATCCAACGAACTCGTTGGATCGTACTTTCTATCAGAGAAGAAGGTGAAAGATTCTTGACGAATACGTATCCATGACGTATAGTGGGGCTGACCACTCGTGTCCCGACTCTGTAGGTGCAACCTGAGCTCCGCTTCCTGCCCAACCTGTACCCTCTTCCACCGCAGATGCTGCAAGATCTCCGTGCCAACCTCGTAGTATGGAGACAGCAGCCCAACGTGCTTCTCCACGAACGCGCCGACTCGAGTGTGCAGTCGCTAGCCCAATTGAAGGCGCAAGTGGTGTCGGTGCTGTTGAAGCCGCGCCCACAGTAACGATAACCGATGTAACATAACCTATTTCGAACATAAATTCGATATGTATCGAGTTAATAGTGTGGTCCACCCAGTGCAGTTCGCAGCGGCAGCAGCATTGAACAGCGAAAGCAAGTGGATTGAGGTAACGACACCATGGGCAAGGCAGACTTCCTCACGGCCAAGGCCATCGGCAACCGCATGAAGGTTTGTATGGACATAAGGAGAGAGAGAGAAAGAGGCTTTGTGTGAGCGCCCACGCTGACGCTCGTTTCATATGCTGCAGGCGAAGGGCCTCCAGAAGCTGCGCTGGTTCTGCCAGGTGTGCCAGAAGCAGTGCCGCGACGAGAACGGCTTCAAGTGCCACACGACATCCGAGAGCCACCAGCGGCAGATGCTGATCGTCGCGAACAACCCTGACAAGTTCCTCAGCGAGTACAGCGACGAGTTCGAGCGGTCCTTTCTCGAGAACCTGCGGCGCCGCCACGGCACCAAGCGCATGGCCGCGAACGTCGTGTACAACGAGTACATCGCCGACAAGCAGCACATCCACATGAACGCGACGCAGTGGACGACGCTCGGCAGCTTCGTGCAGTATCTCGGCCGCACGGGCAAGTGCGTGGTCGACGAGACGGAGAAAGGCTGGTTCATGCAGTACATCGACCGCGACCCGCGCGCGCTCGCGCGCCAGGAGGAGCTCGAGAAGAAGAAGAAGGCCGACCTGGACCACGAGGAGCGGAACCGCCTGTTCATTGAGCGCCAGCTCAAGCTCGCGCAGGAAGCCATGGGCGAGAAGCGCGGAGGCAGCGACGAGGAGCCGCGCCCGACCAAGATGCAAAGGCGAGACGGAGACGAGAAGATCTCGATTTCTCTGAGTGGTCCTGCGAAGGACTCGTCCCACAAGTCGCAGCCACTTAAAGTGGCAAACGCATTTGCGAATGACAGCGGTGATGGTTCAGTTGGTGACAAGAACTCAACCAACCATCCGACTGCGCCAAGGGCGATCGACGCTTTAAAGCAGGATTTTGAAGACCGGAAGGCGAGAGACGAGCACCACCACCACAAGCGTCGACGAGACGAGGACGCACGGCAGGCGAACTGGATCGCGAAGGGGATAATCGTCAAAGTGCTCAACAAGAAAGTGGCCGACGGCAAGTACTACAAGCTCAAGGGCGAGATCGTCGGCGTGAAGGACCGGTTCGGCGCGACGGTGGAGATGCTCGACTCGGGCGACGTGCTGCAGCTGGACCAGGACGACTTGGAGACCGTCATCCCGAAGGTTGGACGGCTCGTGAAGATTGTGAATGGCGCAGGCAGAGGCAGCGTGGCGAAGCTGCTGTCCATTGACGTTGACAGGTTCTGCGCCAGAGTGCGTATCGAGTCGGGAAGCCGAAGGTGCGTTGTCCAGCGCACGAATCATGCTGCCTATTAACATCCTGCTTGCTGACCGCGTTGTCTGTCCGTGCTTTCAGGGGCGACGAGCTCGACCGTGTGGAATACGAAGACATTTGCAGGCTGGCGGACGAGCATTTCAGTGACAAGCGATGATACAAACATTCCACCGCGCGTGATCATTCGGTAGAAGCAGCTTAACGTCTCGGTACGCGTGACTGCACTATGGGGATGATGGGGTCCGGCGAGTCGGCATTTCCTCTGCATACATACACCAAACGCACATTATTAGAAGTCTCTCTGTAAGAATCACCATTGGTTGTGCACACGTACCGTCTTCCTGGCCTTCTTCCACGCTTCCATTAGCGACACTGCGGGCCGCGTCGTCCATGTCTTCGTCGTCTTGATCGCCCCGCTTGTTTCGCTCCTCCTCCTCCTCTTCCATCGCGACATCCTCGTCCAGCGTCGCCTTCAGGTTCTGGATGGTCGTCATCAGAAGCGCGAACTGCTTTGTGCGCAGATCGAGCTTCTCATCGACCGCTGTGAGCGCACTCTGCGCCTCACTCTGGCGCTTCTTCTCCACTGCTAATTCTCTAGAATTCCCAAAAGCGCATGCGTCAGTCCAGCGTTCCACGTGGTCCCGTCAGTAAACGTTCGTGGAGAACTCACGCTGCCAGCTCACGCCGAGACGGCAGTTCGTTGATGACGCGCGAGATGGACTCGTACTCCTCCTTGTACGCGCGAATCGTCTTCTCGACCTGCACCTTTGCGTGTAGCTCTTCGATCTCCTTCGACACTTTCGTGATCGACGTGTCTACGCATACCCGTCCAATCTAGAGCTCAAAACAACAAGACCGCGCAAGTGGTCCTCACTTTGACGCACCGATGCTGGTGTTCAACGTCTCGTAAGACTCGAGCTCACGCTCTGACGTGTAGCTGAGGATGTCGACCTTGTTCGCCTCAAACTCGAGCTGCTCCATCTCCCACAGTAGCGCCTCCACCTCGTGCTTGCTGCCCCATCATCACTCATCATTAGCTCGCCACTACCACTAAGAACCCACGCAACATCGACGCACCAGGTCTCAGCATCCATGCCGTCCTCCGCGAGCGCGTCAAAGAGCCCGAGCACGCTCTCGGCGCATTTCTTGAGCCCGGTCTTGCCGATCGTGCTCGTGCGCGTCAGCAGACGCCGGCGGATCACCAAATCTGGACAGAGACAGCCGCCGCATGCAGGATTGTTAGATTCATAAATACGGGACGTCTCCGCAGGCGTCTTGGTAGCGCCACGGCCAGTAGAGCAGCAGCGGCGCGACGCCACGCACCTTCATCGGCCATGGCTGTTGCGAGAGCAATCGGGGTTTGGCCCAGTGTTTGTAGCCGCCATTAAGTACGCGAAGGGCCACATACGAACTTAGTTGATATTGATATACATGCATGTATACAGTATAGCCACGAGCTCCATTTTGGTGCCGCCCCATTCATTCATCAGTTGGGATGATGCGCGTCTAATAGGACGCGAGTCGCATTGTGCAAACGACTCGACACTGCGCACGCGCGCTGGGTCGTGCGCCTCTCGCGTGGGTGGGCACATGTGGTTCGGCGTCGCGCCGGCGCCCGCGCCGAGCCCGCGCACCAACACCAAGGCGTGGCATCCGCCGCACTGCACGTGCGCGAGACACGGCGGCCTCGCCAACGAGAGTGCCGCCGTCGCTCCGTCTCTACGCCATGCAAACGGAAGCGCGATACTGACTCCACGGCGGCTCGTGCCTCTGGCAGACGGCAGCCGCGACAGCCCACGCAAGCAAATCGCATCGCCCCGCGATCGGTCTCCACGCAAAGCGAGCCATCCCGTGGCGACTGCTCCGTCTACTCGATCCACAGCCACCAAGCAGCACGTCGAGCGGTCCGCTCGCGAGGAAACAGCAAAGGAAAACCCGGAGCTGGTGGAGATCCCAGTCGTCGACGGTGTCCAGCGGACCCGCCGGCTTTCGAGGCGCCTGTCGAGGCGCCTGTCGGCGAACGGAGAGAGCTCTTCCTTCACCGAGAAGGAGACACTCGACCGCCCAGAACACGACGACTCGGGCCCGCAACCTGACGTGGAACTGTCCTTCGTGGGCTGGCCAAGCGTGGCTCCTTCACGGCCTCCCGCGATGACTGGAGCGGGGGTAATGTATCTTCGGACAACGACCTCCAGCAAAGCGTCCACCACGAGCGCAGCTGACACGGCGAACACGTACGACCGTCCCCGACTCGCCATGAAATGTCACGGCTTGCTCACCTGGATGTGTTGACTGTCAGGTTCTTCCTCCCGACGATCGGCGGCGGCCCTGATGCGGTTCCTGCACCAATTAAGTCGCGACGCGAGTCGCGGGTGCTCTCGCGCAATGGCGAGCGCTGCGCCGGCGGGACCGCTGCGGTGGAAACCTCTGCCTCGGTCCGCGCAACTCAGGCGGAAGACTGCCTCCGCCTCCAGCCGCCCATGGTCGAGCGCGCGCGGCCGGACAACCTGGTCGGCCACTCGTCGAGCGTCGGCACCGTGCTTGTTGACGACGAAGACTTCGTCGTGTCGTGCTCGATCGACGGATCGGTCAAAGTCTGGTCGCGCGCGACCTTCAGCTGCCTGTACACGCTCTACGGGCATGAAGACACCGTGTCGACCGTGGATCTGTCCTCGCGGTGGCTCGTGTCGGGCTCTCATGACACGACATTGCGCGTGTACGAGAGCAGCCACGGCTTCCGCTTCCTACACTCACTCGAAGGCCACAGCGGCCATGTCACACGGGTGGTGCTGCTCGCGAGCGGCGACCAGCAGCCACAGCAGCAATCGCAGCATCTCGCGCTGAGCTGCTCCGACGACGCGAGTCTGCGGCTGTGGGACGTCGACGAAGGCCACTGCGTCGCCGTGTACAGGACCCACTCGTCGCGCGTCACGTGTCTGCTCGTGCTGCCCACCCACACGAACCTGTTCTGCTCCGGATCTGCCGACGCGAGTGTTTGCTTCTGGGATCTGCGACGCGCGACTAGGGCGCAGCAGAGGACGACGACAGCAACGGAGCCGCGCACCCACACGGCGAGTGCCTCATTTCGAATCCACAAGTCGACGGTGCAGTGTCTCTTGTCCGGCACCCCAGTGGCCGCAACATCAGCGACCAGCCACACCAGCGACCTCGTCTTCAGCTGCTCCAACGACGGCACGATCCAGTGGTTCGACGCTCGCTCGCTTCAGCACCTCGGCTGTGTGGATTCCGTCCACGCACCCGTGTACTCGATGGCGCTTCACCCGACTCTCGGGTTTTTGGTCTGCTCGACGGGCGACGGACGCATCCTGGTGTACTCGAACGTGACGGACATGGGCGCGAGCGTCGCCAAGCGGGAGTTGAAGGTCGCACCGAAGTGGATCTCGTCGCTGCAGCTTCTGCGGGGCCGACTCCTCGCGTGCGCCTCCGAGGACGACCTGTACGTCGTGAACCTCGAGAGGCCCCGCATCGAGCGCGTCATCGCCACGACGCACGGCTTCCTCAACTGCGTGCGGTGGCTCCAGCCGGAGAAACTGGTCACGAGCGGCGAAGACAACGTGATCAAAGTGTGGTCGATCCACTAGATTTGGCCGCGCGTGTGAGGTCTGTAGCGTCGGTTGCATCTCGCTGGCGAGCGAGATTCTGCTGATGAAGAGCAGAGAGCTGCTCGTGGCGCTCGAGTGCCGACGGCGAAGGAAACTTGCGGCGGCACAGCAAGCAGCAGCTGCTCGGAGGCGATGCAATTCGCTCCATCGGCGGTCCTCGGGAATGCTCAGTCTCCGCGCGCGGGCTTTTAAACGTCGCCCAGGCTCGCGCTCGCTCTTCGACCTCTGGGTCTAGGTCGTACTGCTGTGGCGGATCGTCGCTTGCTGAGGATCCGCAGTCGACGTCGTCGTGGGCCTTGCGCTTTAGATTTCTGGCGGGTTTCTCGTAGTCGCGGTCAAAGCCTCTGTCTAGAAACTCGCGCTTCGCCAGCTCTTCTTCTTCGCGCTGAAATTGTTTCCAGATTTCTTCCGGCGTGCGCCACCGCCGTTGAGGAGGCGGCGTCGGCGAGGGTGAAGGAGACTTCCCAGACGACGACGGCGGCGGCGGGCGATTCTTCGTGTTCTTCTTCTTTTTGGGGTAGTAGTGCGGCACCGGTGCTGCCGTCGGCGGTCGTGGAGGCGGCGGTGGCGGCGGCGGCTTTTTGCGCGGCGCACGCGTCAGCTCAGAGAGGTACGCGCGCTGCGAGTGCTCGTCGGCGAGCCGCTCGTAGGCTTGGCTCAGCCGCTTGAACGCGTCTTCCGCTCCTATTGCCGCCCGCAGAAAGCGCCGCAGATGGCTCCCTTCAGCATCTCCTCGACACCCATCCCGTCAACGCTAGTGAGGTCGAGCAAACGCACCTGCCGCGCGGTTCTTGTCCGGATGCACCTGGATCGCCAGCTCCTTGTACTTGCGGCGCACCGCCGCCGTCGCCGCCGGCGCCACGGGCAGCTGCAGCACCTCGAAGAGCGTCCTTTCGTGACAGCAGCGACACACGCGTGATCATATTAGTGGACGCTCTTCCCCCTTCGCGGCGCGGCAGACTCACCTGGCGTCGCCAATGCGCGCGATGGCGTCCATTTCGTTGGCAGTGTGCGAGTGTCGGTGCGAAGAGGTATAAGAAAAGGCAGGATAACCGAAACTAGTATACTTGGAGCTCAATCGACATTAAAACCAGTACATTTAGGTGCAGTCCATTCAGTCGTCCTCAGGGTCCGACTTCATGGGCTCGTCCTCCTCCTCTTCGTCGTCATCGTCGTCATCCGCGGCAGCAACGTGGTCGGGTCCGTAGTCCGCTTCTTCTTCTTCTTCTTTCTCCTCCTCTTTCTGTTCTTCAGTGTCCATATCTTCTGTGGGGCTCAGGCGTTCAGTCTTGACGCCGTCATGAACCGCCGGCTTCTCTCGCATACAGGCTTCCGCTTCGTCCTCTTCGTGTTCACGGCTCATGGACTGCGTGCGCTGGCGCTTGTGCAGTTTGTTGGAGAGCGCCTGCACGCGGCGCACGAAACTGAGGTCGTGCTGGATTATTTCCGGATCAAAATGCTGCACACAAACATCAGTCAATCGTCTCTGGTAGACATGGCGGACCTTGGTGACACACCTCTGTCTGCAGCTCCGCCAGCAGCTCCCTGTACTGGTCCAAGTCGACGCCGTCAGGCGCCACGGCATCGCGTGCTGGTGACGTGGCGTTGTCACCGTCATCTCCTGCTGTTTGTTCCGGCGGGTAGTTCTCCAGCAGCGACTCGACCTGTTCAAACAGTTGCTGGTGCTCGAGCGCGAGGTATTCGTTGTGGTGCCGCTTCTTGCGCTCGTGGTCGATCGCCTCCTCTAGCTTCTCTACTTTGCTTCGGTGGATGAAGCCGTGGCCCCACGGATAAACCACCACGCAGCACCGATCTTCTCGCCGATAGCCGCGCAAGTACCCGGCGCCGACGGGAGTCGCGACGAGGTCGTCCAGCCGCATTCCGCCTAGGATCCAAGTACAGTGCCATCAGTACCCCACGCATACTACGCTCACAACTGCTACTGCATTCACGCCACACACACACTCACACTCACCGACGACATGGTCCTTGCGCAACACGAATCCCTCCACGGGGTCTTTCACCCACTCGCGGATGAACCGCGCGGCGTGGTCTTTGAGCCGCAGCGCGAGAAGCGCGCGCTGCGAGAACGACAGCGTCGAGCCTTCCTTCGTGAGCGCCTCCGCGAGCCCGCGCAGAGCCAACTCTAACCGCTGCTTGTACTGCGGTGACCGCATGAGCTGGAGAGCCTGCAGCGCGAGCTTGGCGATGGTGTCGACGTGGCGCGACGGCACGACCGCGATGGCCTGCAGGAGGTGGAGCCAGCGCAGGTCGCGCTCCTCGTACGCGTGGCACGGCGGCTTGACCAGCTTAAGCAGCAGGCTGGAGCCCTTGGGGACGCTGAACACGAGCGCGTTGCGGTTGTCCACTTTGTTGAGCTGCACCTCGCGCGTGGCAAACTGCGGGAGCCGGTCGTCGAGCACGGGCGGCGCGGCGGCGGCGGCGGTGGGGGTGAGCGGCGACTGCGCGATCTTCTGCTGCTGTGTGCTGCCGGCAGCTCCGTGCAGCGCCGGGACGCCCAAGGGTGCGGGCGCGATCGCGGTCGGCGGCGGCATGGCCATTTCCAGTCCGCAAGCAACGGGGACGGCCTGGAAATAACCCAAACACCCAAACATCGGTAAGAAGGTGGGTGATTGGGTGGACCACACGTCAGTCCGGCCATTCACACTGCGGCCGACGTCATGATGCCGCCGCTGCGGATGCCGTCGCTGGTGCTGCGCGCCGCGTGCCAGCAGCCGCGCGGTCGAGCGGCCGCGGCCGCCAGCGCCACCACCACCACCACCAGCAGCAGCAGCAGTAGAGGAGTGGGAGCCGCGCCGTTCTCCAGCAAGCGGCGCGCGCGCTTCGGCGACGACGGCGACCGCAAGCGCCACGACAAACTCTTCTCGGCGCTGCGCGTCAAGCAGCAGGAGCAGCTCAAGCGGCTGCGCGAGTCGCTCGTGCGCGAGGAGCGGGAGGCCGCCGCCTCGGCTGCCGTGGCGAAGCTGCGCCAGAGCGCGGCGAAGGCCAGCGACGGCGGCGAGGGCCAGTCGGTTGCGACGACACCAACGGCTACGAATCTGCCCTCCAACGGCGAGGCGACTCACGCGGCCAATCATGACGGCGGCGCAGACAGAGACGACGAGACGTCGGCGCGTAAGCGGCGCAAGCAAATGCGCGAATTCGAGCGCATGATGGTGCGCAAGGCCGCGCGGCAGGAACGCGTCAAGCACCTGCCGCTCTTCCGCGAGGACTCGCCGCTTTGGCGCGCGCACGGCAGCGAGCACACGCTGCAGCACTACGACCACTTGCCGACGCTCGCGTTCGACGGGCCAGTAGAAGTCGTTCATTCGTCGCTGGAGGAGCGCGCGTTCGTCGCGTACCTCGCGCAACAGCGCGTCATCGGCGTGGACACCGAGTCCATGCCGCGGTTCGACAGCCAGAAGCGGCAGAACCCGGTCTGTCTGATCCAGATCGCGACGCTCGACCGGTCGTTCCTCTACCGGATACCGCGCGGCGGTGTGCTGCCCCCGCACCTGCGGTCGCTGCTGGAGGATCCTGCGGTGGTCAAGGTCGGCCACTCGCTCGACGACGACTTCCGGCTCCTCGAAAAGTCCAAGCTCGTCGATGCGGTCAACACGACCATCGACACCCTGCCCGTCGCCACCAAGCTTGGGTGTCTGCGCCCCGGACTCAAGACGCTCTGCCAGATCTTCCTTGGGGGCATCATCTCCAAGGAGATGCAGGTCTCCAACTGGGAGGCGCCCGAGCTGAGCCACGACCAGATCCGGTACGCCGCGACCGACGCCTGGGCGCCGCTGCGAGGTACTGCCAGTAGTTCTCTGTTGCCGGACAGTGCGAGAGGGAAGCCGCGAACTAACGAGTTGTCTTTATCTGTGACGCAGTGATGATGGAGATGATCCAGCTCGATGAGACCAAGCCGCTGCTGAACGTCAAGAACTACAGCGCGGCGCGAGGCCGCGTCGTGAACGGCGAGGTGGAGCGCGTGCTCGCGGCGCTGGAGGAGTGTGTGCTGCAGCTCCGCGCGCAGTCGGCGGTTGCGGACGAGAGCGTTATTTAGAAGTATAGACGGAGAATGCGCTTTGTTTCTCTCTCCAGATTACATGCCTGTGGCGTCGACGACGCAGTCAAACGGGAACCATCCCTGGCGGCCGTCCGCGGCGACCAAGCCGAACGCCCACAGGCGATCGTCTCGCCACTCGCAGTGGACAACGTCCACCGCGTCCAGAACGTTGAGCGCCAACTGATCCCCCACTGCTGCAAAGGCGTCACCCAAAACAGGATGCGGCGTGATGACCGCAAAGGGCGCGTCACCCGGCAGCCACTCGACGTACGTGCATGGAAACCACCCGATCTCGGACGGTCGCTGCCACGGTGATGCGCTCTCGCTGTCGACGTGCCTCCCGCGCCACCAACCAAATTCGTTCACGCCCGCGACGACGAGCACCTCGCCTTCTTTCAGTGACAGCTCGTTCGAGTCGCTCGCTGTGTAATCCGCGAGGGCTCGCACACGCCCAATCTCCGTCCAGGTGAAAGCTGCAGCAGACGGGCGTCGAGACGCCACTGCGGCCTTGATCTCAGTTGCCGTTGCCGGGCGCGGAGACGGCGCGTCGTCGTCTAGGCCACTTTCTTCGTCGTCGCTCGAGTAGGCGGCGGCCGTTTGGTCTTCCGGCGCCGACCCGTCGTCCGACCCGACCGATGGAGATGAACTGGAGGGCGCGTCGACCGACTCGGAGGACGAGTGCGATGCAGAGCGTTGCCGAGTCGGCGACTGCTGTGCTGGCACTTCGCTCTGCGGTTCATCAACTGCGTTATCTATGTAAAGCGTGAGCCAAGACGTTTGACTGAAGCATCACGGATGGCAGCCCTCACCTTTGGCTATCGGATCATCGACATCCCGCACCAGCGCGGTGGATTCAGACTGGCGAGACGTCCACTCATTCAGTGTGCCAGTGAGGAACGGATGCGTGAGCAGCTCTACCGCCGCCGGACGTGTGGCGGGGTTCTTGTCGAAGCAGCAAAGCAGAAACGCCCTCGCGCGCTCGGACAGCGCCGACGGCACCGGCGGGATCGCGTCCTTGGACGCGATGTGGAACATGGCCGTCAGCGGGTTCGAGTGGTTGTCCTACCCGAGCAACGGATTGTATCAGCCATAATCGATGCCTGCGCTCTAGACCACACGATCTGCCTGCTCACCCACGGCGGCTTGCCCGTGACGAGCTCCACCATCACGCAGCCGATGCCCCACACGTCCGCCTTCCGCCAGCCGTCCTCCCCGCGCTCCGCGCGGACGAGCTCTGGCGCCATCCAGTACGGCGACCCGAGCCCTTCGCGTACAGACCTGTTGAAGGTTGACAGTGTGATGTCATGAAATAACGGTATGGCGCAGCAGAACGTACCGTGCAGTTTGGTGCTCGTTCCGAAATTCCTCATCACCTTCGCCATGTTCTTTCCCCGCAGCATTATTGGCGACGCATTTCGCCGACCCAAAATCAGCGATTTTCACGGTTCCGTCGTCGGTCAGCAGCAGGTTCGCGCACTTGAGATCGCGATGCGCGACGCCCGCGCGGTGCAAGTACGCGACGCCCTCTGTGAGCTGCCGCACGAAGTGGCGCGCGGCGCTCTCACTAAACGGACCGAGTTCCTTGAGCAGTCTACGACCAAGCATGCAGTCGTGAGATTGGATTCACTAAGCTCATGGCGACCGAAAACCAAAATACGAGTGCCGCACTTGCTTAGGGAGCCTGCAGGAATGTACTCCATGAAGATACGGTACACGGGTCCGTATCGCTCTACAACCAAAGATCCCATGTGCGATGCGTCAGTCATGTTCGGAGTCGCTACAGGTCGCCAACGACACACAAACACGCACCGCATCCGTGGAAGTGGACGACATTCGGATGGCGGACGGACTGCACGATGTCGACCTCGCGCTCGATGCGCGCGAGCGGCAGCACGCGTTGCATGCACAGAGACGACGTGTCGTTGCCTTGCTCCAGCTCCTCTTGGATGTAGATGTGTTTCACGGCGAGAAACTCGGCGCTGCGGGAAACCAATCGAGAAGGTGATGCGCGCCATCACTATCAACGCAAGCGCAGCGCGCTCTCTCTCTCTCTTCCATTTGCACTGCACCTGGGTATCCGCAGCGCCAGCATGACCTGGCCGAAGCGGCCAGCGCCGATGGTCGGTCCTTGCTGCCACACGAGCGTTCTGGCGCACAAGTCGCAGATCAGTCAGAAGTGGGCGGCCGTCTCACTGCGCGCGTGCACGGCCGCGGTCCTACTCATTCGGCAGGAACGAAAGCTGCAGCTCGGCGTCCTCCGCCGCTGCCGCGACGCCTCTCGCGTTCGGCGTCTCCGTCATTCGTGTCCCAAACACGCAGAAGGTCACTCACTGGGTGGGCGGACGGGCGGCTCACCAACGAGTGGATCCGCTCGCTCGAGTGGATCCGCTCGACACTTCAACATTGGCTCGAGTACTGACTTTGGATAACAATTGACCCACTGCTTTTGGATATGTAATTGCCCTGGCGCGTCGACAGCAACCGCTCAAACTTTGAGTCAAACGTCTGTGACGACGGGCGTCATCCGCTGGCCGCGCGGACACCAACTGTGCGCAGCCACCGGCGGCGGCGCCGCAGCAGAACTGAAGAACGGTCAGCACAGCCACGACTGTGAAGCAAGCAGTGCAGGCGGAGCAATGGCGCATACACTTCGGTCGGGTGCAACCAAAACCACACTGCACGCGTCCCGTTTGTGTGCTGGCCACCCGAGCAGACCCAACACAAGAATCTTCCGGCCCATTATCCACCAATCAAACGACTTCATTTTGCTTTTCATCCACTCATCGATTTTACATACTAAATCCCGTTTGCGCAAACCGTTCGCCCAGCAGCTCCGTCCCCATAAGCGGCCTTTCTCCCTCGCGCTTTGCGAAAACGATCTTTGGCAGGTGCTGTGTTTGTGTGTCTGTGTGTCTGTGTGTCTGTG
>JAADVV010000001.1:0-55560 GCA_023335905.1 Pythium pyrilobum | reverse complement strand
CCCCCCCCCCCCCCCCCCCGATCTTCGTTCCCTTCCCTCCCGAGCCAGCTCGAGTGTCCGGACGCGGAACAGCAATCTTCCTCTCTGGACGCAGTGCACGCAGAGACGCGGCAAGGTCCCAGCACGCGCCGCACGCGAAGCGAGAAGAAGAAGACGACGCCACGGTCGACGCGACGAACAGGAAGAACAAGCGGTGTGACATTTGGGTGTCAGCCATTTGCGGGGACTCGTGCCGCCCGGCAGTCGGCTGTGAGTAGTGTCGGCAGGAGGAAAGGATCCTATTTATCCGCGCGGGGAAGAACACCAAGACGACGCAGCAGCAGAGCGCAGTGAAGCAGCGGCCATCATGAGTGAAGCGTCGATAAAGCTCGGGTACGTTCAATGGGATCCGAGGCCGATGGCTCGTCCAATACGGTATGGGAAGAGGAACCCCTCTCGCTCACGCTGCGTCTTTGCGCATGACAGGAAAATATTCATCGGCGGCCTCTCGTACGAGACCACCGACGGTAAGCACCTTCTCGGCGGTGGGGTCTGCCGCTTGCGAGCGTCCAGTGTAGGCTGACGAACCCGTGTGTTTGTATCTGATCAGAGAAACTACGCTTGTACTTTAGTGCGTTCGGCCCGGTCACGGATGCCGTCGTGATGAAGGACCCGATTTCGCGTCGCTCGAGAGGGTTCGGTTTCATCACGTACGCGGATCCCGTGTGCGTCGACCGCGCGCTCGCGCAGCCCAACCACATCCTCGATAGCCGCCGGGTACGCGAGTATGGTGGATGCATGTGGTGGGGTGCGAGTTTCGCTGACTCGACTGTGTACTAACTAATATCAGGTTGAAGCAAAACGTGCTGTGCCACGTGCGGAGAGCACGAACCGTGACAGTTTCAGCAGCACGACGAGTAGTCGAAACGGGAGCATCATCTCGACTAACAGCGTGGCCAGCAACGCCGGGTCGACGAAAAAGATCTTTGTCGGTGGTCTCCATTATGAGACTAAAGATGGTGAGTTCCCCAATCACACTGACCGACTAGAACTGTATTGATTAGATTGCTGATCCCGCGTCGAATATGACTTTCGTCTTTTGCAGCCGAGTTCCGTCGCTACTTCCAGCAGTACGGCAAGGTCGTGTCGGCCGAGGTCATGTTCAATCGCGAGACCAACAAGTCGCGGGGCTTTGGCTTCGTGATCTTCGAGCATGAAAACAGTGTCGAATTGGTTCTGCAAGACAACAGCCACGTCATCGACGGCAAGTCGGTGGAAGTGAAGCGCGCCGTACCACGCACTGATGTTCCCCCGGCACGATCCGTGTCCTCGCGTGCTGGATCGTTCAGTGGCACGGCCGGCCCAGGCTCCGTGGGAAGCCTGGACGATGTGAGCGTGACGTCCACTGCGTCTATTTCCCGTGCGGGCACGCCATCGAGCAGCCTCTCAGCCAGCGCAACCAGTCTGAACGACGCGAGAATGTCGGGCTCGGCGACGAATGGGACAATAGGCGGGTATGCCGCGGCCGTGCGTTACGGCGGAAGAGGCATGCCACGATCGGGATCCATGCATCAGCCGTCACCTATGCACGACGTCTCAAACTTAGACAACCCAGAGAAGACTCTTGCCCGAGTCGCGGATCGGTTGACGAGCCTCGTGCTGGAAGATGACACGCCGCTGTCGTCTGCGTCGTCTCGCGGTTCAGACAAAATGCTGGAGTCGCCCATTGCGCCATTGCTGTCACCGCTGGGCATCACGCCACGCCCGCTGAACGATCCTGTGATGGAGCAGTGGAACTTGTCTCCATCGTTGGCTCCGCAGCGAACCCACGAAGCGCCTATGCTGTCGCCGACGGATGCGCACGCGCCGTGGCATGGACGACCGTGGCAAAAGGGATGGGCGTCGCAAGCTGAACGAGAGGACCGCGCTGCTCGCGATATCCCCCAAGACCCGCTCTCGACGCCGTCGTACTTCTCGGCATTCGCGGGTGATCGTCGCGGGTCCAATTCGTCGCTTGGCCAAAGCGCATGGAGCGCAACCGGGTACTCCACGTCTAGTACCGACTACGTCGGTGGCGGTGATCACCAGCTTGGTATCGACAATGGATTGGGTGGAAACGCGCTCTTCAGCGGCGACGGCAACAACGGCTTTGGAGGATCAGGCCTCGGCATGGGCGGCCCTCACTCGCCGTACAGCTCCCTCGGTGGGTTTCTCCCTCCGACTGATTACCTGTCGCAGACTGAGCCCGAACTGCCGCTGGACGGGCCGTTGGCTGGCGTGATTGACGATTTCAACGACGAGAAACTCGACATGCCCATCCGATTCGAGCACCAGTACACATAGGCGACGTCTCCGCACCGATGGACGGTGCCCAAGCCCCCCGAGCACGGACGACACCCCGTTACGAGTGTCGCTCTGGAAGGCGTCGATCGCCAGCCTGAAGCATGAGCGTACCAGTCTGTGGCGACGCGACTGGATGCCCACAGAAGACGCCACGACACGCGCGTGGGACGAAGCACGGTGGCAGGACTCCGCGTGAGTTCCGCCCCGTGTCAAGGAGCGAGCGGTCGTCGCGAGGCTCTTGAATAGTAGTGAGCGGTAGGAACGGTAGGGCAATAGTGTAGGTCGATAGTCAATTAGTTTTCTTAGCGAACAGGTCAGGATCAAAAGGCGGTCGCCGTCTCCGGAACTAGCGACGGGATGCGCGGGGTGAAGCAGAGAGAGGCGAGAACCGGAGAACGCACAGTGCGAGACCTCGGGGGATCGAGCCAGAGACGAGAGAGAGAAGAAGATGAAGGAGAAGAAGAAGAGGAGGAGGAAGAGAGAAGGTGGAGACACGAATGGTCAAGTATAACGAGAAAGAACGAGAAGAAGGACGCGGATCGCTCGGAGAAACCCGAGGGGGGTCGTCGTGTCCGTCGTGTCAAGCACAATGAAGTTTCGATTAGCATTTTCGGGTTTGGTCTCCCATCTTCCACGTGTTGAAGTTTGATCATTGTGAGCTGAGTAGGCTAGCTTAGTCCTTCGGCATAGTACAGTCACTGACTGTGGGGGATGTGATGATACAGAGAACCAGAAGGGGAGAAGCTCGCATCGCCGCGAGAACTGGACGGACCAATATGCGCGGCACGACGTGGGGGATGGACACGGACAAGCACGAGAACCACTGGCGGCGCACGTTCTGCCAGATCCCGTTCCCCGTGATCTACGAGCACGCCGAGAGCGGCAAGCGCAGCCTCCACCGGCTCGTCGAGTTCTTCCGGCGCAAGGCCGAGGCCGACCGCGGCGCGAGCGAGGAGCTACGCACCGTGCTCCACGCGCCGCTCGACGGCGCCGCGACAGCCAACCTGGACGACCTCGAGGAGCCCGGCTCGAGTGTGCGGCGCGCGCTGAGCGAGGTCAAGAATTATGTGGACGCGACGTGCCACCAGCAGCTCCTGCTCGCGCGCGTGCTCGAGGAGCAGGTCGCGGAGCCGCTCATGTCGCTGCAGGACGCCTCCGAGATGTACATCCGCACGCTCCAGGGCGAGATCCGCAACGTGAACGACCACTACAACCAGGCACTCGCGAGCCACGACCAGGCGGCCGCGAGGCTGCGCCGCGCCGTCGAGGAGCTCGGCGAGGCGCGTGAGCGGCAGCGCATCGCGCTCCACGGCATCGGCGTGCCGGCGTTTGAGCTGCAACGGCTCGCCGTTCGCGTCACCAAGTGCGAGGACGAGGTGGCCCAGGCCGAGCTCGTCAAGGCCCAGGCCAAGACCGTGCTGTACAACCGCATCGTCTCGCGCGACGAGATGGCCATGGCAGTCAGCGTCGCGTACCAGAAGGCCGAGGAGGAGCGCCTCGACCAGCTCAACTCGTGCCTGGAGCGCTTTCTGCACATCGAAAAGGAGCGCGTCAAGGCCGCCGAGAAGATGCTGGGGTCGCTAGAGACCCATATCAAGAACGTGAGCCGTGCGGAGGACATCCAGCTGCAGATCCACAACCACCGGAACCCGGACAATATGCACTTCCAGGGGAAGGCGCTCGCACTGCTCGACTGGCACTGGGGCAAAATGGCCGCCGAGCGGGAGAAACACAAGAGCCACCACGCGACCAGTGGGGCGACGTCGCCGCCGCCGCCACGGAGACGCGAGTCCACCTCCCGCGCCGATCTGCTCTTCGCGGACCCGATCCTGATCCCGCCGGCGCCGCACGACGAGGCGAGAGTGTCGAGCGTGCCTGAGAAGAGCCCGCACCGTGCACTCGCAGAGACGCCTATGGGCAGGGCACTCCATGGGTTGTTTGCCGAGGACAGCCAGCCGAACACGCCGCCGAAGCCGCCGGCGCTGCTGGCTCGCATCGTGAGTGAAGCCAGCTCCATCGATGGGGACGCTGACGGCGTCTCGCTCGCGTCGGCCATGGAAAACGAACTACGCCAGACAGCCCAGGACCTTGACCTGGTCGACATCGCTTCTGGTGACGCGGACGCGCCGGCGGCGGCAGAAACGGACGCACCGCCAGAGCCCGCACCGTCCCCGTCGGTCCCCGTGCTGGAGGAGATCATCCAGTCGACGTGCCAGACGCAGCAGGGCCGCGCGCTGTTTGTCAAGTGTCTCAACCGCCAGCGGAGCCTCGAGACGCGCGTCAAGGACAAGTGCAGCTTTGACGCGCTGGTCGTGTGCTTCCACATCTTTTTGGACCACTGCATGCGCGACGATGACGTCAAAGCCGCCAAGACGGCCATGATCCTCGCCGAGACGTTCTACCTGGCACGGCAGGATGCCGCGCAAGACCAACCCGACGAAGACGTCGAGCAGTTCCGCCGCGAGCGAGGCGGCTCGTGGGGCTTTGCGCACCACGCGCTCGGACGCGCGTCCGCGCGTATCTACCTCCAGGAGGAAGTCAAGAAGCACGACATTTGGAAGAATCCGGCGTTTTGGGAGAAGGCGCTGCTGCTCGCGATCGGCGAGGAGCTCCACAAGACGCCGCAGCCGTGCGCGTGGGAGGACCTGCCGTCGGGCGTCTCGCGCAGCCGTAACCACTCGAGCAGCTCGGAGAGCCTGGCGGCGTTTGGCGACATCGGCGGCCCCGGCTCGGGCGGCGGCTCGCTGTACACGCGCGAGGAGGCCGTGAGCCGCGTGCACAACATCGTGTTCGGCCAGCTCGGCTCGTTCACGCTGAGCATGCTCGAGTTCGACGTGCCGTTCCTGCAGATCGAGTCGTTCGTGGAGACCATGTGCGACGCCCACGAGCTCCCCGAGGACCAGCGCTTCCTGCTGCGCAAGAACCTCCAGGAGATCTTCGCCACGCTCAAGTAAGTAGTCAACGCCATTACAGCACTGCAGTAGTAAAAGTTTCTTGTCCATGTTGTTTTCCTGTTTTCCCATCTACACTCACGGTCTCTCCCGCGTCCACAAGCCAAGCACCCTAGTTCAGGCGCTCGATGACCATGGCGCCGGCGCCGCCGCCGCCGTTGCAGATCGACGCGCAGCCGATGGTCGCGTCGCGCTCCTTGAGGATGTGGTAAAGCGAGCCGACGATACGCGCGCCCGACATGCCAATCGGGTGGCCGATCGCGACGGCGCCGCCGTTCACGTTAACGCGCGCGTGGTCGAGGTTCATGAGGCGCATGTTGGCGAGCGCGACGACCGAGAACGCCTCGTTGATCTCGTGGTAGTCGACGTCGCTGAGCTGGAGACCGGCGTGGTTGAGCGCGAACGGCACGGCCTTGGACGGCGCGATCGTGAACTCGACCGGGTCCTGCGCGGCGTCGGCAAAGCCGCGGATCTTGGCGAGCGGCTTCAGGCCGAGCTCCTGGGCCTTGGCACCCGACATGATCACGAGCGCGGCGGCGCCGTCGTTGAGCGGCGAGGCATTCGCGGCCGTGACCGTGCCGTCCTTCTTGAACGCCGGGCGCAGCGTCGGGATCTTGGCCGGGTTGGTCTGGAACGGCTCCTCGTCCTTGGTGAACACGAGCGGGTCGCCGCAGCGCGGCGTGATGGTCACGGGCGTGATCTCGCTCTCGAAAAAGCCGCGCTTGTTGGCCTCGAGCGCGCGGTTGTAGCTCTCCACGGCGTACGCATCCTGGTCCTCGCGCGAGAACTTGAAGCTGTCGGCGCACGACTCGCCGCACATGCCCATGTGCTGGTTGTTGTACGGGTCCCAGAGACCGTCGTGGATCGCGCCGTCGACGAGCTTGCCATCGCCGAGGCGGTAGCCTGAGCGCGCCTTGGGCAGGTAATACGGGATGTTGGACATGCTCTCGAAGCCGCCGGCGAGCATGATGTCCTGGCTGCCGGCCATGATACTCTGCGAGGCCATGGCGATGGCCTTCATGCCCGAGGCGCACACCTTGTTGACGGTCGTGCACGGGATGAAGTTGGGGAAGCCGCCCTTGAGCAGCGACTGGCGCGCCGGCGCCTGGCCGATGCCGGCGCTCACGACGTTGCCCAGGTACGCCTCCTGGATCTGGCCCACCTCAATGCCGGCGCGCTCGACTGCGGCCTTGTTGGCGATCGCGCCGAGCTCCGGGCCCGTCAGCGGCGCGAACGAGCCGTTGAACGTCGCGATCGGCGTACGCGCGTAGCTGACAATGACCGCATCCTATCGAGCGCAGTACAGATCCGTTAGCGCCGAGAAGGGTATGGCGAGACAGCCGCGAGAACGGCGCAGGCGGTGGGGACGTACGCGAGGGCCGACGGCCGAGGAGAAGCTGCGCTGGAGCGACTTGGCGGCGGCGTTCTTGAGCGCGGCGGGGCGGAGCATGGTCGGTGGGTGGTTGGTGCCTCTCGGTGCAAGTGCAAGTTCGACTGTGGGCGGCTCCGAGGGGAATGCACGACGGAGATGACCAGAGCGTTGGCGGGTGATCCCTATTTAGCAACTGGTGGTGGCAGCGTGCAGTCTTATCGGATACCAACATTCGACGACAGTTGCATATTGAGGGTACAGAGACGGCGTGTTGTGACGGCCTGCCGTCACATCAGCGCCGCACCCAAAAAACCTCACGCCGCTCGTCAGCATCTTCCCAACTTCAAGCTTCCCTCACACACTTGATGACTTCCAATATCACTTCCCACAGGTCGAACCGCAAACCTTCCATCACACAACACAGGGGTAGACGCAAACATCCAATAACGCGGGGAAGGGCACTCTTCTGAAGTATGGCACTATTGTCCTCCCCACTGCTTCCAACCTTGATGCATCAACATTCCCCGACGCACGGCGGCATCTTCCGCCGCTTCCTCATCCCCTCTCTCTCCCGCGCTCTCTGCGCTGCGCTGGCCATGCTGTTCCTCGAGCAGACGCAGGGCTTCGGCGACACCTCGCAGGGCGGCGCCGGGCAGCAGTCGCCGTCGCTCTACGAGCTGCTCATGCAGGAGCGCATGGGGTGCGGCTTCAAGCCGGCGCTCGAGTACCTCGTGCAGACCGTGTGCGACGCGTACCCGCAGGCCTCGCACGCGCTGCCCGTGCGCCACTTTGAGGAAAGCTACGCGCTGCTCATCACCGCCATGGAGCGGTACTTTCTGAACCGGTACGACAGCCTCGCGAGCGAAAAGTTCTACGGCATGAAGCGCGTGATGTTCCACCCGCGGGCGAGCGACGGACAGGACGCGACTGCGCATGCGACTGAAGCAACAGCGACGCCAACGTACGCGCCGCTCTCGGACCACGCGCGCCGCCGCTCGCTGCTGCTCGCCGTGCTCGTGCCGTACGTCAAGGCCAAGCTCGACGGAATGCATCGCTCGCTGGCTGCGCAGTCGACCACGAGCGGACCGTGGCCCGCCGACGCCGCGGCGTCCGAGCAGCTCGCTGCTTCACCTTCTCCATCGTCGCCAGGCTTGCAGCAGCGGCGGCTTGCGTTTCTGCGGCGGCTCAAGCAGCTCATGCTGCTCGCCAAGCTCAAGCGCGCGTTCGTCAAGGGCTACCCGTTCGCGCATCTCGCCTACGAGGCGTCGTTCTTCTTGTACCAGGTAAGCTGCCCCCTGTGGGCGTTCGCCGCTTTTGTAGGATCAGGCGAGTTGCTCACGCTGTGTGTACCGTGGTCTAGTGGCTGTATCTCTTCGGCGACACGCCGTACTTCTCTCCGTTCCTGCGGCGCCTCGGCGTCGTGCTCGTGCGCGTCACGCCCACCGACGAGGTAAGTACTGGCTCCTTCTCCCATCTCTCTGGAGAAGTACAGCAAATGCTCACCTTTCCTCTCTCTCTCTATCTCTCTCTCTCTCTCTCTCTCTCTCCACCACATCCTACAGTCGGCCATCGCGCAGAAGCAGAACGAGTACCGCGCGCAGCTGCTCGCGTCGCTGGGCGGCGACTCGGTCGTGCAGCGCGTGCGCCGCGCGCTCACGCGCACGTCCTGGGCCGTGTACGACCACTCGTACGTGCTGCTCATGCTCGGCATCGGCTGCTACAAGTTTCTCGAGTGGATGTACTCGGACGAGGGCGGTGCCGCGATCAAGATCCGCCACTCGGGCAGCGAGGCGCCCGTGCCGCCGCCGCCGCTGCCGCCGCGGTTCGCGGGCAACGCCGCCGTCGCGCTGTCCACGCTCGACGCCGCGACGTGTCCGCTCTGCCAGAAGCGCCGCGTGAACCCGGCGGCGTCGGTATCGGGCTTTGTGTTTTGCTACCCGTGCCTCTACCGCCACGTCGAGGAGCACGGCGTGTGTCCCGTGACCCAGATCCCGTGCGGCGTCGCGAGCATCACCAAGATCTACGACGACGCCACGGCCTGACCCGAAAGAGGGGGAACATGCTCACCACCAGTTGGATTCTCTCTCTCTCGTTCTCTCTCTGTCTTGATGTCTCTCTCTGCGGTGGAGGTTGTCTCTCTAATTATCTGTGCAGGCCGGAAGGAATGGCAAGTGAGTCGTCCCGGGCGCTCAGCTATTTTGAGTTACCGCCACGGGATGGCCAGACTTGGATGGAGAAGCCTGTCTACTGGTCAACGCATGAAGCTGCTTTCTGGCCACGGAGAGAAGGCGCGAGTGTTTTGTCTCACGAGGGTCGTGGTCCATGCGTGCGTAAGACCAGCGATCCTCTGGTCAATCTTCCTCGACCTCTGCCTCGCTCTGCGCGTTGCCAGTCAGTGAGCGACGATGCACCGCGCCGAGAAGGCGAGCAGCAGGCTCTGCCGCGACCGCGAGGTCGAGATGGCGCACGAGCTGCACCGGCGCAAGATCAACGACGTCAAGTCGTACCTCACGGCGATCACGCGGCCGCCGGCGCCGTCGGCGCCCGCGGCAAGGACCAAGCCCTCGCGCCCGTCGGGCTTCTTCCGGCGAAGCCTCAGGCAGCACCCGCAGCAGAGCAGCAGCAAGACGACGACTGCCTCAGCGTCGACGTCGGGGCTTTCCGAGTATGAGGACGACCACGGCGCGGACGGCGCGGACGACGACGCAGACGATACCAGCGATGGCGACGACGACCACGCGACGGCGCTGCATGCACAGGACGACAATGAGACGCAGGCAACGACGACGACGACGACGACGACGTCGACGACCCAATTCGGCAAGCTGGACGAGCTGCGGTCCGTGCTCGTGCCCGTGATGGCGTTCAAGGGTGACTCGGCGCGCCGCGACGCGCTCGACTACGAGCGCTTTCTCGACGAGATCACACACCCGCCGAGCGACGCGCCGCCATCGCCGTCACGGTCACGGTCGCCGTCCATGGCGAGCCACCACTACGCGTCCGACCAGAGCCTCCGCGCGTTCCGCATGCGGCGGCTCAAGAAGATCGAGACCGACAACGTCACGCTCTTCGACCGCATCAAGCATAGCACGGCCCACTACCGCACGCAGGGCTTCAAGAAGGACTGGGACCAGAACGTCGCGTACCTCACGTCGATCTGCGAGTTCCCCGTGCTGCGCGAGACGGTGCACCCGCCGCCGCCGCGGCACGCGCGCAGGCGGTCGCCGTTCACGCCGCGCACGACGCTCGAGCAGCTGCCCAGCCTTCTCCCTCCCCACGGCCCAACGAGCGAGCCGCCGCCGACCCACCACGCGATCAAGGCGCTGCCGACGTCGCCGCGCCGGCCGCGGCAGCTCAACCTCTCGCCGGCCTTCCGCTCGCTGCGCAAGGGGCTCCCGCAGGCGCCGGCGCTGCCGCCGCTCACGGCGTCGCCCCGCGCCACGGCCAAGACCAGCAGCACCAGTGCGAAGAGCACGACGGCCATCGCGGGCAGCCGCTCGTTGTTGGCATTCGTCGGCAACAGCCACGAAGACGCGCGCGACGCGGAGGCCGCCGACGCCGCGTGTGGGTCTCGCTCTTCGTCCCCGCCGCGACGCAGTTCCAGTGCGGGCCTCGCTGTCGCGGACGACCCGTCGCGGTACACGCTGCTCAAGGTCGGGCGCTTTGTGGGCGGTAAGTACCTCGTGCTGACGGTCTTTTGCGGGGACGGCATCACGAACGCGTACGGCTTTGACGTCGTGGCGCTCGACCCGGCCACGCGCGTCGAGTTCCGGCTGAGCATCACCAAGGAGGCGACCCACTTGCTGCTCGACGCCGTGAGCTCGTCGACCATGGCTGCGCGCACGGCCGCGGCCGCCGGCACGAACCTCTCGATGGAGCTCATCGCGCAGTGCGTCGCCGACCACGTGCAGTACGCGTGCGTGGGCAGCAGCGAGGCCGTGTTCCTCGTGGCCACGGCCGCCGACCCCGGCGCGCTCGGTGGCGACGCTATCGACACGATGGAAGAAGACGACGAGGACCCGCCGCGGCGTCCAGCCACGCAGGTCTCGGCCAGCGACAATACCCGCGTACTGGTCGACACGCCGTACGCGGCGCTGGCGTTCTGCTTCCACCAGTGTGTCCACATCCCGTCGCTCGGTGGCGATGCCGACGACGACAGCGATGGCAGCAATTGCGTGGCCCACGTCTTCGCGAGCACAAGGCCGCCGCCGTGCTGCCGCGCGAGCATGCACGCACAGCTGCAGGACGGCGCCACGGTCTCACCTTCTACGCCCGTGCTGCTTGTGGAGCCGTCTGGGGACGAGTACAACGGCCTCGTGTGCTACGAGGTGCGTGGAGACGCGACGCGACCGCTTCCATGCGGCTCCGTGCAACTCCAGGTCAGCGTGGGCGATCTGCTCCACCAACTCGAGCTCCACCACGTCGCGGCCGAGCAGCACACCCGCGAGCGGCTCAGTCTCGACCGCATGATCGTGCTCTCGCTGCAGTTTCTCCACCTCAGCGAGGCGAGCGGCACGCGGCAGCTCGAGCTGCGGATAGCCGCGCACAACGACTGGGTCGCGGTAACCGCGGTAGCCGGCTCTCCATGTCGCCCGGCGTTGACCGTGCTTCCGCGCAGCCTCGAGACGCGGCGGCGGTCCACGTCTCCACGCGCGAAGCCTCGCGCCGTGGCTAGTAACGTGGAGAGCCGATTGGAGAGTGGCGACGGCGACGACGTCAAGACAGTGCTGCAAACGGGCATGCTCTGGCGCGGCGCGTACCTGTTCGCTCGCGTCGCGCTGCTCACGCCCAGCAAAGCGGACGCAGCAATGGGCGAGCGCTGGACGGACCCGCTCGACGAGCGGCTCGTGGTCAACATCTTCAACGCGTCGACGGGCAAGTACTCGGAGCGCGTGCTGGACGGCGACGCCGTGGAGGCGCTGTCGCTCAAGCTCGGCGACTGGCAGGCGGCGGTCGCCGCCGCGCACGCGCCGGCGCTCGTCGTGTTCGCCAAGCTGCTGCTGCTGCGCATGCGGCTGGACGTGGACTTGCGCAACAACGAGGTCATCGTGTTCCCGGCGCTCGAGCCAAAGTACCACAACGCTGGAGGTAACACCAGTCCGACCGCGACGGCGCGACACCACTCGCCGGCGAAGCCTCCGACCACCACTGTGTCGACGACAGCCGACGCCGACTCGCTACGCGACGAGCCGAAGCAGGAAGGCGACACCACCGTGGCATCAGCGCCGCGGTCTTCCCATTCGTACTCACTGGACGTGGAACTGCGGCAGCAGATCGAGGCGGCCACGGCGATCCAGGCGCTCGGACGAGGGTACCTGCGGAGGCTTCAGTATCAACGACAGAGACAGCGTCCAGCAGGAGACACGAGCGTGGCGTCGGCGGCCCAGCAGTCGAACACGAGCTTCGTGGGTTCGCTGCGTCCGCAGCAGCGCGTGTTCGTGCAGCAGCTTGCGGCCAGGCGCATCCAGAGAGCGTGCCGCAGCTTTGCGGGGCGTCTCGCTGGCAGGAAGAACGCGCACGTCGAGCTGGACGGGCTCGTGATCAAGCCACTGCGGACGTTGACGCCGTCGCCCCGGCCGAGCCGCGGCGGCAGCCTGCTCGCTCATGCGTCACAAGCTGTCGCTGCGTCGGAGAGCGTCACGCAGCGTGGGAACAAGCGTGCGCACGGCGATGGCGACGAGGGCGATGCAGCAGCAGGCGGTGGCGACGATGGGGACAGTGAGGAGGAGGAGGAGGAGGAGGAGGACGGCGATGGAGACGACGACGAAGAGGAGCGGTCAAAGCACGTCGACTTGCTGGGCTCGCTGCCGGAGGAGGACGGCGACGACCGCGGCGCGGCCGCGGCACGGCGAGCGTCGCTCATGGAGCAAGCACCGTCCTATTCTTCTCCTGCTGGGGGCGAGGCTTCCACGCAGCCGCCAACGACCCGCGGCCGAGCCGGCAGGAGAGCGCGCGGCGGCAAGTTCCTCCTCGAGACATCCTCACCATCGCCAGCGGAGCCGCAGTGCTGGGGCATCGGCGAGCGCGGGCGTCTGCTTGTTGGCAGCCCACGATACGTGATAGAGACACACAGTGAATAGCCGCATGCGAACCAATACTGATACAGCACAGTGGTCGCTGAAGAGCGAGTCCATCACCACCCAGAGCAGTCGCGACTGGCGCGGGCTCGGTGTCGCCCCACCCACCGCACGTGTGGCGCGCGAGACTCGAACGCGATGATGCCCAACGCCATGACCTGGCAGTGCACTCGGTCGATCCGCCCCGCGGTGGTGGCACCGTGCGGTCTCGTCACTGCGGGCCGAGGCCATTTCTTCGAGCTGATGAAGGAAGGAAAGGTACAGTGGACAAGTTTCGCCAGAGCGGAGGGAGGTGCCGGGAGCCTCGGCTCGGAGCGCAAGGCCGTCTAATCGTGCGAAAGGATCGGAGATGATGCGTCTCCCCTCGATCCCCATTGTCTGTCGTAGTCGGTATGATCGCCTCGAGCGGACTGGGACACACTGGTTGGCAGCTTCGAGACGCACCGCGCATGTCGTGGCGCCGACCAGCAGCCACTGCAGCACAGTGGATCGAGCCACGTCCCGTGGAAGTGGCCACGAGGAGGAAGCATCGAGAACGACTGAACCGGTCACAACCGTTGCGCATTTCCGCTGGACGCTCGATGGGTGGAGACGCCCCCTGGCACCAAACAGAACGTTTCATAGCGGACGTGACAACGGTGTCAGGTCGGTTCTGTCCGTTTTTGACACGTGAAGAGTGCGTGTCAAGTTGAAGCGACCATACTATGTATTAATAACCACAGGTGATCATCACTCCCCGACGTGACACAAGCGTTAAAACAGGGGCTACTAAAATCCACCCCGCGTGCGTCGATTCGCCGCCAATGCCAAGAAACGCCAAGCACCACCACTGCGGCAACCTCCACACCACTGGATGTGGACAAGATGTTGGCGCCAACACCATCTCGTCGCCCGTGGAATCGTGGGCGACACGACATGACGATGACCTACACTCTGGCATTCGTCGCCAACGCCAACGTCTTCCTGCTTTCCTCACTCTTGAAGTAGCCCTTCTCCCACCCGACGGACTTTAACGCAAGATGCCCAGCAGGGCACACGCCGCCGCCTACGCGACCTTCGCGCGGGCGGCCCACGACGATCCGCACACGCATGTGTCGCCGCACCCGGCGACCACCGCGTGGTGGGGCGCGCGCCTTTCGCTCTCGTGGGTCTCGCCGCTCATGGCGCTCGGCCACCGCAAGCAACTCGACGCCGACGACGTCTGGCCGCTGCAGCCGCATCGCCGCACCAAGCGCTTGTCGGCCAAGTTCATGAAGGACTTTGACGCCTCGCACTCTATTGTGCGCGGGTCCATGAAGTCGTTCGGCTGGACCTTCGCGGCCATGGGCGCGGCGTACCTCGTCGCACTCTTCAGCTCGCTCGCGGGGCCGTTCGTGTTGAACCACGTCGTGTCGAGCCTCACGAGCGGGACGTTCTCCATGGAGGACGTCTCCAAGTGGGTGTCCGGGTTGTTCAGCTTGCAGGTGCTGCAGGCAGTGCTCGACAACTACGGCGACTTCTTGTCGGAGCTGATCGCGATCGAGTTTGTCGGGTGCCTCAAGTCGCTACTCTACGCCAAGACGATGCGGCTGAGTGTGCAATCGCGCATGGAGAAGTCCACGGGCGACATCACCAACATGTACACGTCCGACAGCGAAGCGATTATTGACGTGGGCTACTATATCCACCAGTGTTGGCTGATGCCGCTGCAGATCGGGATCGTCAGCTACATGCTCTACAGTGTGTTGAGCGTGGCCGCGTTTGCCGGCATCGGGATAATTATCGTCATGCTCGCCATCAATCAGTTCATCTCGAAGAGGATGTATGGTGTGCAACGCGTGTACCGAAGCAGTAAGGACGTGCGCATGAAGCAAGTGACGGAAGGCCATCAACATTGTGAAGTACAACGCATGGGAAGACAAGTTTCTGGTGCGGATTGGAGAGGCACGAGCCAAGGAGTTGGGTGACTTGTTCTCGTTCCGGGTCTACTCGGCGGCAGATACCGTTCTGCTGTGGGGCATGCCCGTGTTCATCAGCATTGCGTCGTTTGGCACGTACTCCGTGTTGCTCAAGCGCGAGCTGACGCCGGCGACGGTTTTCACGAGTTTGGCGTTGTTCCAGATGATCGAAGGCCCGCTACGGTACATTACCGACATGATCGCTATTGTGATTCAGGCGAAAGTGGCACTGGAGCGTGTATCCGAGTTCCTGGAGATGCCAGAGATTGATGATGGCAGCGTGATGAGTGCGAATGATCCCCTGGCAAGAGACTACATCCAGAACAATGTGATCGTAGCGATCGAAAGAGCAAATTTCGGCTGGGACCCGCAGACGACGGTGCTGCGAGACCTCAACCTTCACGTCCGAGTCGGCGAATTCTACGTGGTTCACGGCACAGTCGGTTGCGGCAAATCGTCATTTTGCTCTGCCCTACTGGGGGAGATGATCGAGCTGAGCGGGTTCGTGTACGTCGGCGGCACCATTGCGTATTGTTCACAGCAGCCGTGGATCCAGAACATGACGGTGCGTGACAACATCCTGTTTGGGCATTCGTTCGTCCGCAAGAAGAACGCCAAGATCCTCGACGCGTGCGCACTCACGAAGGGCCTGGATACCCTCGAGGCTGGCGATATGGCCGAGATCGGCGAGCGCGGAGTGAATCTGTCCGGGGGTCAGAAGCCACGCTTTGCGCTTGTTCGAGCGTGCTACAGCGATGCAAGCATCTACATCCTGGATTCGCCATTATCTGCCGTGGATGCGATCGTGCAAAACGAGATCTTCCAGAAGTGCCTCTTGAGTCTGCTTCGTGACAAGACAATTATCCTGGTGACCCACAATCCGGAGATCATCGCCTCGGAGCATGTCACGCACGCTGTGACAATCGACGAGACCGATACGCTTGCCGAGACGCGGAAGTCGCTGTCGCGACCGCAATACGAGTCTCTCGTGTCGCCACTGCTTGCCCACAAGTTCACGAATCACTCGTACGGCACAACCATCGATAGTGCGGATCGTCTGTCGGCCTTCGAAGAAGTATCCCAATTGAACAAAGAGATGGCGTTGATGTCACCGTTCAACGCGAGCGCAAGCAAGACGTTTGGTGTGGCTGATATCGTCACAGCAGACGGATCAGCAGAACAGACTGCGCTGGCACCAAGCCCACCAGTACAACGGAATCAAGGCTCGGTGTTGGGTGGCATGTCTTTGTGGCATACTACCGTGCTGTGGGCGGATTTACTGTCCTATCTGCCATCGTCGTGGCGCAAGTGTTGTGGCAAGTCCTCCAAGTATCGAGCGACTTCTGGTTGGGCAGTTGGTCGAGCGACAGCGTCACACGCACGGAGACTGGTGCACCATCGAAGGTATCGACAGCATACCACCTCGGCGTGTACTCGGCGCTCGGTCTCGGATTAGTACTCCTGGTGCTCGTGCGCACCTTGATGATCACGTTCTACGGTTTACGAGCGGCGACGAATCTATTCGATCGCATGACCCAGTCGTTGATGCATGCGCCGATGCGGTTCTTCGATACCAACCCCATTGGTCGCATCCTCACTCGATACGGCAGTGATATTTCAGCCGTGGACGGAAGCTTGCCGGTCGCCTTGACACCTTTTTCATTCGCATCTTCAACGCCGGTGCTACCGCGATCACTGCCGCTGCCATTATCCAGTGGAAAAGTGTTTTTCTCCTCCCCGTGGTGTACCTCTATACCAGTTTTGCAGTATTCTACATCCAACCAGCGCGTGAGCTCCAGCGCCTCACTCGCACCATGCAGGCTCCTGTCCTCAACCACTTGTCGGAGTCGATCGACGGCGGATCGGTGCTGCGTGCGTTCGGTCCAGTGCAGCTCACTCGTTTCAAGGACTCCAACTTTGACAAACTGGACGTCGCCAACAAAGTCTGGTACGCTCAGCTGTGTGTGAGGCAGTGGTTCTCGCTCCGAATCCAGTTGCTTGGCAGCGCATTGGTGCTGGTCGTGACAAGTTCAGGTGGTTCTCCATGATCAACTGAGTGCAGCAGTCATCGGGCTGGCATTCTCATATGCACTCACGGTCTCTCAGGATCTGGAGGCCATTGTGCAGTCTCTGACCCGTGTAGAGACCGTGATGGTAAGCCCCGAGCGCATCCAAGAGTACATCGACATCCCACAGGAAGCGGCACGTCGTGTCTCATCACTCGACCCTCCACGTGAGCCAGTGTGGCCATCAAGCGGTTCAATCTGTTCGACAAGGTCTCGTTCCGCTACAGTGAAGGTGATAAACTCGTTCTGAGCGACTTGAGCTTCAAGATCAACGGTGGGCAGAAGATCGGTATCGTGGGACGAACGGGAGCCGGCAAGTCGAGTCTCATGATGGCTCTGTTCCGCATCAACGAGTTGGCCTCGGGCTCGATCAGCATCGACGGTGTGAACACGAGCAAGATCGGTCTCACGACACTACGGGAGAAGCTGTCGATCATCCCACAGAACCCAGTGCTCTTCAAGGGACCTCTTCGCGCGTACCTGGACCCATTCGGCGAGTATAGTGACGAAGCGTTGTGGCAGTGTATCCACCAAGTGGGGATCAGTGATCGTATCACCAGCGAAGACAAGAAGCTCGAGTGTCTCGTCGAGGAGAACGGCGAGAATTTCAGCGTGGGTGAGCGGCAGATGCTGTGCATGGCGAGTGCGCTGCTGCGGCAGTCGCGTATCGTGATCTTTGACGAGGCGACCGCGGCGATCGACCGCGAGACCGACCAGAAGCTGCGGCGCGTGATCCACGAGGCATTCGCGGACTCGACGATGCTGACGATCGCGCATCGTCTGGATACGGTGCTGGATTCGGACCGTATCTTATTGTTGGACGGTGGCGAAATGGTCGAGTTCGCGTCTCCCGCGGCGCTGGTGAAGAAGGGTCGAGGCCATTTCTTCGAGCTGATGAAGGAAGGTGGTTACGTGGACAAGTTTTTCTACAACGGAGGTGGAGGCAGTAAAGCTGCGGGAAGAAGCCGTGTGGAACTCACAGCAGGGTTTGTGGGCAGGAGTGACGAGCCATGGATAGCATCACACTTGTTGGAGGGTTTGCCGCCGAGCCGTCGAGACAAATGTGTGGCGAACGTCGAAACAGTGTCCATTGCCTCCTCTCGAACCGTCTACGCGAGTCCAAGGAGCCGATACGGCAGCTAGGAAACCCGCATGGGTGGCACCTGGTACGATGGAGCCACTCGAGCGTCACCACTGGAGCAGGAGTGGACCCGCAACGGAGCTTACTTGCGACAGTTGTAGTCCGCAAGGCGGCACTATCGTACTCAATACGGTTCTGTTCGCGAACGTCCACGAGTCATGTGGCCACGTCCCTTCAGGAGCGAGCAATGCAATAATGGGCAATAATCGGTCCACTCGTTCACGGATCGCATCCGGAATTGCACGGAACTCCCCAGACTCACGTGCAGATCGAGTACCACTCGATCAGCGCGACAGGCACGTAGCGAGCGTCGTTGTGGTTCTGGGTGCGGACAGATATCGTACCCGTTCCGTTGGCGCGGCGCCGCAGCGTGGGTCGCCCCATGCTGCTGTCTCCTTACTCTGATCAACACGGCGACGAGTCTCCAACCTCCCACGTCCCACCCGTCACCTGTCCAATCTATCTGATGTGTGTCGACGTGCCCTTGCAGAGAGACCACGACTGGTTGGTGTCCGAACGGGAGGCCACAACAATCCAAACGGAATCGACACCGACGCAGACACTGAATCCGTTGTGGGGGAAAAGGTGCGGCGACCGCTCTCGGGATCCCGTTATCGTGACAGTCCGGCGAAGAGCTACGACGCCGAGCTGCGGGGTAGATCGGATGGCGCGAAGGACGAGAGACTCGACCAATCGGTTTGGCTAAAGAGGGGGTACCCAGACGTCCAAGCTTCCACTTAGGCAAAGTACGCCTCCGGCGCCGTCCCGTTCGTGGCCGCTGACGCTGCGTCCAGGATCTGCCTTGTGCTTTCGAGCAGCGCCTACGTCAATAGAGATCGTACTCTCAGTCTACGGCCCCCAAAGGAGGTTGCGCCTGCGGGCACACAAGCTCGTACATCTCTGTCGGTCACGTGGGCCTTGATGTGGTCTCGCCAGATTCCAGTCGACTACCAAAACCTCTCAGCGTTAGCAAGCCCTGCATCTCCGCCAATAGCTCATATTCGCGTGTCCGCACCTTCTTGGTGAGCTGGCCTTGCGCGCACGCAAACTGGTTCATCACATCGCCGAGAGTCGTCGTCTTGAGTTGACTTTTTGAGTAGCAAGCCCATACACTCGGTCTCAGTACCACGGATCTACACTTTGAACAGGATGGAAACGTACTGGAAGCGTTCGATCTCCTCGGCGAGCAGCGCCTTCGTGACGAGCTCGGCCGCCTGCTTGATGCGCTCCTGGCTCTGCTCGGCTTGGCTTGCCGACGACAACGACGAATCGCTGTTGCTGCGGAAGCGCGACGCGAGGCTCGACGCGGACCTCACGACGGACGAGGCCGCGCTCGTCGAGCCCTCCTGGAGCTGGGCGGCCTGCAGCGCCGCGGCCTCGCGCTGCACGAGCAGCTCCTTCATGTCCTTGACTTGGTGGCACAGGTACCGCAGCGACTCGTACAGGATCAGCTCGTAGATGTCCGGCTCGTGGCGAGCGACCGTCGTCCAGTGGCTCACCACCGTCGCTGGTGGTTATACAAGCAAATACATGAGTACCTGACCGTCAGGGAACGTGAGACACCAAATCAGTAAACGTACTCGTCTTGCCGAGCGCCAGCAGCAGCTCGGCATTGCGGTCGGCGGACGTCGTCTCCGCAACCGACCAGCCGCTGAAGAGCGCGTGCATGGCGTTGACGTCTTTCGCCATGGACGCGCTCTTCTCCGCGAGGCGCTGCAGCAGCAACATTGCGATTCGTTCAGTATCCGTCAGAAGAGTCCACCTTCTCAGTGGGCGAACACTCTGGCCTCACCTTGGCACACGCCGCCAGCTCCGTGGTGATCTTCTCTTGCTGCTCGACCTGGCGCTTGAAGACAGCGAGCTCACTGCAGCGCAAGAGTAGTTGTCAGGCGACACCACTGGTGATAACGATGCTGCGCTGATAGCTGCGCGCGTACTGCTCGGTATTCGTCGGCATCCGCTGCATCGCGATCCGCTTGATCCATCGTTTGTGGCCCAGGCCGCCATTCTCCTGTGCCGTCGTGTCCTACACACCACCAAAGACATCCTGCGTTATGCTTCTTCGACTCGTACAAAAGCCCCTCTCCCCCCTGACTCGCGGCACGGTACCTTCTTGGCGGCCTCCCAGTCTTTCTCGCTCGCCTTGGTGAAGAAGTGCGCGACCGAGATGTCGCCACGAAGGTACGGCGAGGCCATGACATGCTGCAGGAACAGGCTCAGCCCGCGGATGCGGCTCTGGATGAACGACTCGCTCTGCAGCAAGTTCTTCTCCGGCAGCGACGGGATCAGCATGCCGATGTAGCGCGCGCGCAGCACCAACTGGAGCCACTCAAAGTCACTGCGTAGGGAGCGTCCGCTTAGCTATAGGCGCCGCTATCATCCAGTGCGATGCGCGATCTCACCTGAAGCGGCGGCGCACGCGCAGCTTGTTACGCTCCTCGGTCACGAGGAACGTCGTGTGCTTCTTGAGGTACGTGCCGCGCGTCTGCGGCTCGCCTACCTTGATGATTACGGGCTCGCGCACGCGGTCCTCGCGCCATCGCTGTGACACGAGCAGCGCAATACCGTCAGTCTCTTTGTCAATGCAGCACCAGCAGCAGCCACGACGACGGCGAACGCTGCCTGGTGTTCCTCCTCGTCGAACGGCATCGCCGCGTCCTTGCAGATCTTGACGGCGCGGATCGCTGTGGCCAGGGAAGACGCCCCCAGGGAGTCGCGCGCGGCCGCCGACGAGCCAAAGAACTGCATGCGCGAGCCGTTGCGATCAGCGGGGAGCGTGTTCTTTCAGGGTGGCGTTCCGTGGAAGGGATCCGGTCATTAGTGACATTAAATCAGGTTGACCTGAGATAAGTAAGCGAGTGGATAAGTCATTAAACAGAGGTAATTGGATCACCCATCGAAATCTGCGACGTGTGGCGAGAAGATCGGCTTGGCCCAATGGCATCAAAGCAGCACAGACCGCGTCTGCACGAGTGCGTGGAGCTGCTGGAACTGCGCGGTGTGGAGCGGCGCCTCGAGCGCCATGTCCATCAGCGCCGCTGGCGGCTCGGACGGTGACAGCGCGAACGGTGGCAGCGTCGTCTCGCTGGGTACGCGCGACGCGACGCGCACGTCACGAGGGAGACACGTCGCGAGGCCGCCGGCGAACGCGTGGAGCGATCGGAAGCGGCCCGTCGTCTTGAGCCACGCGCCGTCAAACTGCTCGAGCCGGTCGACTGGAGAGTCAGCAGCCCACGCGCGGAAGTCCTTCTCGCGCATCGCGCGCTTCAGCGCCTGGTGCTCCTGGTCTATCGTGTCGAGCTCCTCGTCAGTGAACCGACCGCTCAGTCTGGCGCGGAATTGGTCCACGAGGGCACTAAAGTCCTTGCCCGTGAGCTTGGCCAGCTCGTGCGGCAACACTGGAGGCGGCGTCGACGCGAGTGAACCGTCGCTGCCATTGCCGTCGGCCTCATCCAGCCAGAGGTATTCCTTGGCGTGGTCGAGCCCCGCACGGAGCGTCTCCACAAAAGTCGCGATGCTGGACCCGAGCGAGTCGAGCACGCGATCGAGCTCGTCGTGATGGATGCTCGAGAGAAGGCTGTTCACGAACGAGCCGAGGTCGACGATGAACTTGAGGAGGCCCGTCTTGGTCACCGCGAACGATGCGTCCGGGGAGGATCGGTACTGGACGACGTTGGTTGCCGCCTCGTCCGTTTGAGTCTCCCGCACGCCAAACGCCGACGCGATCTCCGGCACAAAGTCTCGGATCAGCACGACCTGCTCCGCCGGCGCGAGCCCTGCGAGCCGCAGCTGGATGGTATTCATCACTTGGTCGGTGGGCGTCGCGATCCAGTCGAAAATGGCAAGGCAGAGCCACCACGACTCGCTTGGACGCACGGGCGGGGACTCGCTCTCTTCCTCCAGGTGTTTGCGGATGCGGACCCGCTTCTCTGTGAACCACCGCGTAGTCACGATGATGTCGTGGATAGTCTCGCCGTCCGAGCGACTGCGCTGCGCCGCGTGCGGCTGCTGCTGCGACTCGTGGCCGATCTCTTGGATCAACCGCGACTGGGACTTGATGTAGCCTTTCAGTGCGTGGAACGACTTGTCGAAGGCGCCGCCCTGCAGCTGATGGAAGAGTCGGAGAAGCGCGCGACCCAGCAGCACGTTCCCGTTCCACGTGAGCGTAGCGCCTTTGCTGAGCGACGACGACGCCCTCGCGCGTAACGAGCGGATACTCGGTGTCAACGGACTTGATGCGAACACGTCTCCGTCAACGCTGACACCCAGCAGCTTAGTAGGCCAGTCTGGACACACAGCATCAAGAACGCAAGGCAGGGACCCGTCCACGGCGTCAGTGCGAAGCCAGCAAAGGTGGAAGTCGCAGAGCTTGGTGGTGGCGTGGAGGCGAACGCGGACAATCACGGCATCGCACGAGCTGCTGCTCGGGTCGCTGTGGAAGCCAATCGAGAACGCCCAGCACGCTGACAGCAACTTGGACAGCATCCCCAGACTGCCCAGCGTCGCCACCTGAGTGTAGTTCTCGACGAGCTCCTCCCATACTGCGGCGAGCGCCGCGCCGTTCGGCACGTACTTGGCCATCGCGTCCATGACGCGCACGGTCTGCGCGGGCGACAGACCGCTTCCGCAGAGATCGACCGCGACGTCAAACGACAGGCGGTCCGCGACGGCCCCCACGTACGCCGCCGCGCCCACGCCACTTTCGCCGACACTCGCTGTACTCCCAACCATCGACTCGGGGTTGGACTTGTCCAGCGATCCGGACACGAACACGCACGACGGCAGCGACCGCGGCTCCCATTTGCCGCTTTCGCCCAGCAGCAGCGCCACCAGTTTGGTCGGGATCTCAAAGCCACTGGGCTTGGACAACTCGCCGACGATGGCGTCCTTAGACGCCTCCGCAGGCGGAGCCGCCCGCTTGGCCACGCGGTCCTCCCCACTACTAGCAGTGTCGCCTGCGTGCCGCGGCTTCTTGACTGGCTTGGCCTGCGGTGCCGCGTCGGCGTCGAGCGGCTCGGCCGCCATCACGTACCGCGGGAAGAACGTCTGCTTCTCGCGCACGGACGCGGCGTCGTAGTCGCGCCACTTGGTTGGGTGCTGCAACCGGTGGTGCTGCAGGTACTGGTCCGTGCGGAAGACGCCCTTGAAGTACTTGAAGTTGGTCGTCGCGCGCCGCTTGGCGCCGGCCTTGGGTTCGCGCCCAAAGTGCTTACAGAAAAGGCAGAGCACGGCCGTCACGCGCGCCGTGTCGGCCTCGCGCGCGACCACCTGGAGCCCGAACTTGAGTGCGTGGTTCGGCTGGAACGCCACGGGCCGCCGCGACGAAGCGGAGGACGAGGAGGAGAAGCCAGCGGCCACAGCCGTGGCCAGAGGCGCGTCGTCGGCGCCGCTCCTCTCGTCCCCCCCGCGCGCGTCCTCCTGGCCGCCTGCGTCCGACTGGGCACTGCTCGAGTTGACCTCCTCCTCCTCTCGCTCATCTCCTCCCCCTCCGCCGATCGCGGGCTCCTCCGCCGCCACCGCCGCCTCCGTCCGCGCTTCCTCGGCCGTCGCGGCCGTGGCTTCCTCCGCCATGTTGCGGCCGTTGGATGTGGAACGCGCTGTTTACGAGACCGCGTGGTTACGGAACGATCCGTAACTTTCTGAGTAAATTACCGAATACGGACACGTAGTTTTCCTCGATTTGCTGAATTTCATGAATCATGTCAAGACATGTGAGGAAAAGGTTTTCCGAAGCCCAAATTGTCGGGGTTTTCCAATACCCCGACAACTTCGGCTTCGATGGACGTGCCCTGCCCCAATGGTCTCGTGTTTCTCCGTTTTCCGTCTGTGATCCTCTGTCTGTGTGGATGCATGCCGGTTCTAAAGTTATTTACGACGGAGTGCGCTATTCATAGCTTGGCATGATGCAGTAGCATCGCATCATGCTTGCGACGTGCACGCAAGCCTAAATTACGTGCTGGATTCATTCCGGCGAGCTGCGGCCTCTCCGAGCTGCGCTGTGTGAGTACGACCTGCAAAGATTTGCGTGGTGCCTCAAATAGCAACATGTTCACATGCTTTCCGTTCAGCACTGGTATCTATTGGTTGGCGTAGCCCACTATAGGTGTCATTGCGTCCAGCATCCTGCAAACCAATTCTCCTCTTCCGGCATTAAGGCCTACGGACTCTGCGCCGCTGAGGATGGATATGAGCCGCTAGCCATTCGCGAATCGAAGAGCTTCGCAGCAACTCGCCATGGTCACTTCGTCAGCGCGGTACCTGCTTCTGCCACTTCTGGCCCTGCTTTCGGTCGCGCATGCGAGTGAGATCACCTCGCCGATCGCGTACGACCTTCTCGCTCTCTCTTCGAAGGTCCGCGTCGACGCGCTAGCTCATGTGGTCGACGTGGTCGCCTACGACCAAGTGAGACTCGACTACGAGTCGTTTGTCAAGGACTTCAATGACGTGTTGACGGCTCAGACACTCACTGTTGAGGGGCAATCCGAACGCGTGAACCAGTTTCTCCAGAAGGCTGACAGCGTCGTACCGAGCTTCTCAGCCTCTGCGAAGGCGTCTATGGACACGGCCTCGCTCGACATCTTCGTGTTTCTGGACAGCGCCCACGCCGCGACGTGGGATGTACTGCATTACGGCATCTCGACAGTGTCCACGGACCCTGTGGATTCGAGCATCGCTGGCGCTTTTGACACTACGAATGCGTACATGACGGCAAGCGTGCCGACGGCGACCGCTGCGGAGCTGCAGGTCCAATTGGACGCGTTCTTCGGGACGGCGGAGGAAGTTGCGCCTGGCTTCAAGGATAAAGTGCGCACAGTGATCATGGGCAAGTATGACACCATTTGGTCGACGGGGGTGGCCGCCACGACCGAGCCGCCAGCTCAAGAAGCAGGCGCCGCTCCTGAGTCGACTGAAGCTCCGATCACCACTGAGGTCCCACTTGTCACTGGGACAGAGGGTCCACCATCTTCGACGGCCCTGGTCAGCACCGATATTCCTGCTTCAACGGGAGTTCGGGACCCACCAACGGCTGCTGCTCCTCGTGTCGTGACTGGGACTGATCCTGGTTACCAAGACCCACAGTCAACACCTGCACCGGTTGTGAGTTTACCTCCTGCTGTGGCTGGTGGTCAGGATCCTCAGCCAGCGACTGCCGCAGTCGTGATCGAGCCCCCAACTGTGGCAGGCGGACAGGACCCACAGTTGACAGCAGCTCCTACCACCACCGAAGCCCCGTTCCCGACTGGGGTCCAGGATGCTCCGCAAACTCTTGCTCCCGTCGTCAACGACATTACGACTGCCACGGGACTCCAAGACCAGCCTCCATCCACGACTTCGGTCGGCACCGACGTTCCGGTTGTCACTAACAGCCAGGACCCAGCGTCGACGGCTGCTCCAATTGCTATCGATGCTCCAAGCGTGACCGCAGCTCTGATGGCACCGTGGACGGCAGCTCCGGTCGTCATCGACACCCCCAGTGCCATAGGAAGCCAGGACTCATTCCCAACGACCGCACCGCCCATCAACACGGACATCCCAGTTATGACAGGCGTTCAGGATCCACTGCCGACTGCACCATCGATCGTCACGGACACTCCGGGGTTCTACGGAGATCAAGGGACGCTAGGGACTGAAGCTCCGTTAGCCTCGAAGACCCCAGCAGTGAGCGGCAACGTGTACGATGGTGATGATCTCGTGAGCGACCTCGCGAGCGAGGATGGAAGTGGGTCCAGCGAACACGACGATCGCGACGATGCCGCCAGCCACGCTGGGGGTAGAACGCGTGGGAAAGGAAAAGGAGCCGGAGACCAGACAGACGCTGGGGACGAAGACGACGACGCTCCTGTCCACACGCGCGACAAAGCGGCCACGCCGTCGCCTAGCCGGTCGCGGAAAACGCCCATGGCCGCTCCGGATTCGGCCAGCAGCACCACCGTCAGGTCAGACAGCATCACGACCGCTCTGAGCACCGTCGCGCTCATCGTTGTGAGCTGGTTTGTGTAGCGTCAGGTACAGCAGCTACTAATCAAGTACTGCAATAACGGAGGTTGCATTGAAGAAAGGTCATTTACCTCTGTTGCTAGATACGATACCTGTATTGTGTAGTACACCCACCGCCACCACTAAGTTCGCTGATATTTTGTCACTAGGTTCGCCTTCCCACGAGTCAGTCTGGGACACCCTTCCGAACTCCTCCACATCAGCCGCGGACCATCCTGAGGTGCCCCCAAGAAATCAAGTGCCCTGGTGCCGCCCGCGAATATTTGGCGTGGCATCTCTCCACGAGGCGAACCAGACCCAGAGACGGTACGCAATATATCTCCTGATCACCGTCATCTGCGCTGTCCACCCGCGCGGCTCGCGTCGCCGAGGGCCCCGTGGAGGCCGAGTTGTTGGCGAACATTGCATTTCCTCATTTTCCTTCTCCACCGACAGAAGACCCCCCCCTGCCTTCACCAGCCAGACACCAGTAGCACACGAATATGTCGCGCTTCCTCGCTGACCCGATCACGGAGAAGGAGTCGGCGTCGTACGCCGGCGCGGGTGTCGCCGTTGGCAAGTGCGCCATGCAGGGCTGGCGAGACACGATGGAGGTAGGGAGATTGCTGCGCATGCGACGGTGACTGAGGGAGGCCACTCACGGACTCTGCATTGTATTGCGTGTGGTAGGATATCGACATCGTGCAGATCCCCATGGATCCGCGCGCGCCGGAGACCTTTTGTGTCGCCGTCTTCGACGGCCACGGCGGCTCGGCCGTGTCGAAAGCCATGTACGTGTGTCCCGTGATCCTGGCGCACGAGGAACTGGCCTATACGTATTGACATGGAGGACTCGTGTATGGCGCGTGTAGTGCGAAGAACATTGTGAGCCACATCACGTCGACGGACGACTACAAGCACGACCCCAAGGTGCGTTCCATATATCCGTCCCTCTTCAGCCATGTAGCTACTCACGGAAAGGCGCGGCTGGTGGCGGTGGTCTTGTAGTCGCCCGAGTCGCTCGCTGTCGCAGTCTGCAAGGCGTTCACTGAGGCCGACGAGGCGCTCAAGCGCGACCCGGAGTTCGCGACGAGCTCGGACGAGGTGGGGTCGACGGGGCTGCTCGCGGTCGTCACGCCGACCGACATCATCTGCGCGAACGTCGGCGACTCGCGGTGCATTCTGAGCAACTCGCGGTCGCAAGAGGTGCTCCAGCTCTCGGTGGACCACAAGCCCGACGTCGAGTTTGAGAAGCAGCGCATCATCGCCGCGGGCGGCACGGTCTTCCGCGGCCGCGTGTGCGGCGGCGTCGCCGTGTCGCGCAGCTTTGGCGACTTTTGGTTCAAGCGCAACGCGGCGCTCAAGGCCCACCAGCAGCTCGTCACGGCCGAGCCTTGCGTGCGCATCCAGCGCCGCGACTCGGCCGACGAGTTCCTCGTGCTCTGCTGCGATGGCATCTACGACGTCATGAGCAACGACCAGCTGCGCAAGTTCATCCGGTCCAAGCTCAAGAGCAGCAAGAGCCCGCAGGAGATTTGCGAGCTGCTCGTGGACGAGTGTCTCTCGCGCGGCAGCCGCGACAACATGAGCGCCGTGCTCGTCGTGTTCAGCGGCGCGGCCGCACTCGGGGCGGCGGCCCAGAAGCGGAAGCCGTGAGCGATTGATTGGTCAGGCCTGCCGGCGTGCCCAATAAATGGGCAGCCGAGTATATAGTGAGCGACAGTCCGGCGCGCACGCAAGGCGGCGTCGTTATCCCCAAGAGCCAGGAGAAGGAGCCATATGCGTAATACTATGTAGTTGTTGGAAGTGCTGTGCGGCGGCCCCTATGCTCATGCATCCAGCACGATCTCGTACAGCAGAGTCGCCTGGAGGGCCTTGGCACGGTCCAAGCGAGCCGCTGCGTGCCAGTCATTGGTCTCCTGTGGGCGGAACTGCTCGTGGAACGAGCGGATCTCGTCGATGAGATAGTCGAAGTGCCTGGCGAGCAGCACGACGAACGGGTGGAACGCCATGGGCGCCACGGAGGAGCTGACCGCCGACGTTGCGTCGTCGCTGCTGGCGACTGCGAACGCGCGACGCATCGCGAGCGACAGGCAGAGTGACGCCTCAAAGCCCCACAGCGCGCGCGTCTCCACGAGCAACTGGAAGCACGGCATCGCGAGCTGGTCGACGCAGGCCAGCGCGGCGAAGCACACGAACCGGACAGACCCCACGCAGCGCTCGAGCTCATGGCCGCCACAGAGCGCTTGGAAGGGCGGGAAAATGTGCGCGTCCCGGCAGATCCCGTCGCGCAGCGCGTCCCCAAACGTGCTCGACAGCAAGAACTCGACGGTCTCCACGTGGCTCTGCGTGGCCGCGACCACCAGCCCGTGGCCGACCACGTCGTACACTGGCTGGTGCACGCGCGCGTCGTGGAGGTTCACTCGCGCGTCGTCTGAGACGCTGTTCGGATACCGCTGCTGCAGATTGATGAGGCCGACGTGGGCCGCGTCGATGTCGCCGCGTTGGCACGCCGCGAGAAACGGGGCCGCCAGCTCAGCGTCCACGACGACCACAGCAGGCGCCACCGCCTTGGCGGTCGACGTGGCCAGTCGAGCAAGCGTGCTTTGCGTGGTGAGCGTCGTGGACATGCCGTTCGTTGGCTAGTGGAAGACAGAGAGACTTCTATTGTGTGCTAGCACGGCGACCAAAGGAAACGACTGTTCAGTCAGTCGTCGTCGTCGAAATACCGCTCTTCCGCGTCGCGCTGCATCTGTTCTATGTCGTCAAGCGCCTCGTCGGCGTCGACCTTGGCGTAGTCCACGTAGTCGCCGTCGTGTCCATCGAGGAACCGCTGGCCCATGAGATCGATGAGCTGCGCGCGTCGGTCGGCCACGCTCAGCGACGCCTCGCGCTCGCTCTCCTTCGTCTCCTCGTCTTCGTCGACATCCTCTTCCTCCTCTTCCTCGTCCTCTTGCTCGTCGTCTCGGTCATCGACCGACCGGAACGCCCCCCATGTTTGCTGTTCAGCGACGCGCCGCGCCTCCATGACCTGCCGGTCGCACGTGTCCATCAAGAACGTCGACAGCGTCACACCGTCGGCGCCCATGGGCGCGCGCTGCGTGCGCGACGCGACGTTCAGGTACCGGCCCAGATGCAGATGGAACAGCGCCGGGCTGCGTTGCTGCATCATCTCGTCCGAGAAGTACCAGTCGTCGGTGCCTCGTGGCTTCTCCGCCAGGAGCTGCTGCAAGCGCGTGTACCGCCGGTTGCGCACGACCACGTCGGCCGCGGCGCCTGCGTGCGGCTGGCGGCCACGGTACGACCGGTTGTCACTAACGGCGCGGCGCGGCGACGCCGCCGCTGCAGTGGAGACGGCACCGCTCTCGCTCAGCGACGCCATGTACGCGTCCAGCGGATCCATCGCGTCGTCGCCGGCCATGGTCGTGGAGATGAGAGATGCGAAGTCGCGGAATACTGACCTCCAGTATACTGACACCACCGCTGCACCATCGACACTGGAATCGATGTGCCCATTACTAGTACTAGTAGAATGCAGCATATGGAGGCGAACGTAGATCGTTTATCGCATTGCTGTTTCCATTTTGTTCTCGTGTTCTTTTGCTATCTAAATGCATCCGTCGAGATGCGAGTCGCACGCGCGTACGAGACATCGCAGCGCCTGAGAAGCAGCGCTGCTTCATCTAGTCGCACCAACTCGCCGTCCATTTGCGCTCGGGTCTCGAAGAGCGGTCGCTTAGTCCTTCTTGAACTCGGTGAGCAGCTCGGTCAGCTCGCCCGACTTGTGCATGTCCGAGATGATGTCGCAGCCGCCGACGAACTCGCCCTTCACGTAGAGCTGCGGGATCGTGGGCCATTGCCTGCAGTTGCCATTTCACGACACCGCGCCACAAGCAGTTAGCATACACACATCAATGGCGGTCTAAGTGTATGCGGCTGAGCACGTACGAGTACTCCTTGACGCCCTCGCGGATCTCCGGGTGGTCGAGCACGTTGACGCTGTCAAAGCTCACGCCCTGCGCGTGGAGGATGCGCACGACCTGCATGGAGAAGCCGCACTGCGGCGCCGACGGCGTGCCCTTCATGTAGAGCATGACCGGGTACGTCTTGACGTGGCTCTCGATCATCTTGAGGATCTCGTCCTTCTCCGTGGACACGGCCGCGTGGTACTTGGGCGCGAAGTCCGAGTGGGACGCGCCGTCGTCCTTGGTCGACAGGAAGCGCGCGGTCGCACCCTGCGAAGCGACAGCGCGTAGCGCCGAGGCGGCGACGTTCTGGCGCGTGGCGGCGGCGGCCGTGGCACGCACGGCGCCCTGGCGAGCGAGCACGCGGCGAGAGAGAGCACCGAACATCCTGCTGCTTCTGTGGAGGTAGAAAATGGCGAGCTTTGTGGTGCGGGTGCACCGCCACACCCAACGGAATTCGGATCACGCACGATCGCTCACGATGCTGATTGGCTGATAGTCAGTCCTATGTTGATTTATTGGCTGAAAATGTAACAAGTTCGTATCTTCTTCATGGTTGTTTGCATTCGTGTTCTTATATAGGGATTGTTGACCTGCTTTTTAGAACTGGGGGCGGCATTGGTCTTGTATTTCGGGCGGCCATCCAGCCCAAAGCAGGGTCATCAAGCGAAAGACATTAGCGGGCGAAGCGATCACCTTTTCTGGAGCCGCGTTGCACGAGCCCACGGAGAGGATACGACACTCAAAATGGCGAATTCGAATCCGCCGTTTCCGAACGCGTCGAACGCGGCCCAGTACGCTGGTTACTCGCAGTTCTACGGCGCGCCGCAGCCGCCGCGAGCGGCGCCGCGCGGTCCGCCAGCGTTCGCGCGGCCGCCACCTCCAGGGTCCGCGGGCTTCCCTCCAGGCATGCGACCACAACCAGGCATGGTGCCTCCGCCGTGCGGTCCGCAGTGGGCCGCCCCACGTGGAGCTCCGCCACCGCGAGGAACCGTCCCGTCGCCGCGGCCCGCGGCGAACCCGTGGCAGTGGGGGAACGGCGCAAACGCCCCAGCAAAGGTCGTCGCTGCAGCGCCGCCGGTACTGTACAACAACAACACCAGAGGACCGTGGTGGGTTAGAAGCACATGGCAAGCGATATTTAGCATCCATGAACTAACGGGTGTCTCTGTGTTCTTCCGGTGTCTCTAATAGCCCTGCACCAGCGGCGGCGGCGGCCCCCGCGGCCGGCAGCGCGAACGTGAACAGCACCAAGTGGCCCGACTCTCTCCATGACTACGTCAAGCGCGCGTTCGCGAGGTGTAAAGGCGCCGCCGACCAGGCGATCACGCAAGGCGCGCTCAAGGAACTGATCACGAACGCCATCATGACGAGCACGCTGTGGACGAAGAACTGGCACGCCGAGCCGCTGCCGACGCTCGTCGGGGATACGGTCGCGCCCAAGTCAAACGTGTTCAACCCGCACGCACCGCCACGCGGGCCGATGCCAGCGCCCGGGATGCACCAGTTTCGTCCGCAGATGCAGGCGCCGCGCGGTGCCCCGCCCGGTGCATTCATGTCCTTCAACCCACCGTCGGCGAAGGCGCAAAAGCGCAAGGCGTGCGTACTGGCCTGGGGAATGATGGACATGGCTGCTTTCTAGGACTCACCTTTATCGTGTGTGTGTGTGTATGTGGGTTCCGCTGCATGTAGTGAGAAGGCAGAGGACTTGAACAAGAAGAGCCAGCGCAAGGAGCGATTCCTGAAGGACCAGTTTGAAAATGCCAAGGCGGTTGTACCAAGTGTGGACCCAAGGACGCTGCGTGTGCTGAATGACGAAGGAGAACTGGATTTGGAGGCGATGACCATCAAGGGAACGAGTCAGACGATTGAGAAGGAATACCTGCGGCTGACGTCGCCGCCGCACCCGTCGACGGTGCGGCCCGAGCCCGTGCTGACGAAGGCACTCGAGATGGTCAAGACCAAGTGGAGAGCGAGCGAGTGTGATTATATTTATGCATGTAGCCAGCTCAAGTCGATCCGACAGGACTGCACGGTCCAGCGCATCAAGAACGAGTTCACGGTGCTCGTGTACGAGACGCACGCGCGCGTGGCGCTCGAGTCAGGAGATATCAATGAATTCAATCAATGCCAGACGCAACTCCACGAGCTGTATGAGAAGGCGATCCCGGGCCAGGCGATCGAGTTCTTGTCTTACAGAATACTCTACTGCATCTATGTCTCCCTCCAAGCGAAGAAGGCCGACGCGAACGCCGGCCAGCTCGGCATGTACAGCGTCTTGGCAAGCGTCACCCCCGAGCTGCGCAAGCACGAGTCCGTTCGTCACGCCCTGGCCGTGCGGCAGGCCGTGGCCACCAACGACTTTCACCGCTTCTTCAAGCTCCACGCGCAAGCCCCCAAGATGGCCGGCTACCTCATGGACCCGATGGTCGCGACGATCCGTCTGCGCGCGCTTCGAGCGATCTGCAAAGCGTGGGTGTCTCTTTCTCTGCTGTGTGGTGTCCGCATTTCGAGATGGCGACTGACGTCTTTCGCGTGCTCTCTTCTTTCTTTCGTTCAGGTACCGACCCAACATTCCCATTGATTTTGTGCGACAGGAACTGAGCTTGGAAGGCAAGGCCGGCGACCTGTTCATTCAGCAGTCAGGTATGGTATTCGTGAGTGACAGCAACGGCGAGCTCGTGGACACGAAAAACTCGGACATCGTGTGGGTGCTGAGCGACCAGTCGTCGCTGATCTAGGGAGAAGAACGAGCACTTCCGTGGCGATACAAAATTGGACGATACTGCGTAGTATAATGGACTCGGGGAAAGAATAGAAATGCACGACCAACGTTGTCCGAGTCGTTCAGAGCTAAATGCGGGTTGTGTATTGCGTATGTAGGATTTCTGTATGTGGTGAAAGCGGGGATCGCGTTGGGCAGCATCCATCTCTACTGTAGGTCTGGTCAATCATCTCTCTACAGCGTGCGAGCCTTCTTCGACGGCGGCTCGTCCATGCAGCCCTCCCGCGAGAGCTGGATCATCGCGGCGTCCGCGAGCGCCAGCGCGGCCATCGACTCGATGAGCGGCACCGCACGCGGCAGCACGCACGGGTCGTGGCGGCCCTTGGCCTCGAGGACAGTCTCCTTGCCGTCGTAGTCGACCGTCGGCTGCGCACGGCCGATCGTGGAGACGGGCTTAATCGCAACGCGGAAGTAGATGTCGGCACCGCTCGAGATGCCGCCCAAGACGCCGCCGGCGTCGTTCTTGGTCACGCCAAGGTGGCCGTCGCGGTCCGTGCTGCAGAATGGATCGTTGTGCTCCGATCCGCGCTTGCTGGTGCCGCTGAAGCCCGAGCCGATCTCAAACCCCTTGGTCGCCGGGATGGACAGCATCGCGTGGGCGAGCGTGGCCTGCAGCTTGTCGAAGCACGGCTCGCCGAGACCGACCGGCACGTTGCGGATCAAGCACGTGATCACGCCGCCGGTCGAGTCCTGCTCGTGCTTGAGGATACGCACTTCGGTCGACATGGCACACGCCGACGGCGGGTGAGGGCATCGCACGGGCACGAGGTCGTCCGTGAGCCAGTCGTCCACATTGTCGGGCGACGGCACGACGTCACCGCGGCGGTTGTACACGATCTTGTTCTTGTCCATGTACGCCGGCGTCTTCACGTCCTCGGTGGCGGCCACAAAGATCAACTCGTTCGCAGCATCGGCCTCGGCCTGCTTATTGGCGTAGTCCTCTTCAGTCTCCGCAAGGCGCGTCCACTGTGACGGATCTCTCAGAATGCGGATCGTGCCGATCTCGTCCACGTCCTCGCGCGTGTACTGCGCGCTCGTCTTCGGGTCGCTGAGCAGCTCGCGGGGCATGTCGACCGTACCGATCGAGCTCACCCAGGCAACGATGGTCGTCTCGTACTTGTTGTGCAGGAACTTCTCGGCGATCGCACCGGCGGCGACACGGCCGATAGTCTCACGCGCACTCGATCGGCCACCTCCGCTGGCCGCGCGCGTGCCGTACTTCATCTGGTACGTGTAGTCCGCGTGGCCCGGGCGCGGCACGGTGCCCATCTCCTTGTAGTCCTGCGGGCGCACGTTCTCGTTCGGCACGAACAGCGCGACCGGAGTGCCCAGCGTGAAGCCGCGCTCCGTGCCGCTCATGATGGTCACGAGGTCCTTCTCGTCGCGCGGCGTCGTGAGCTTGCTCTGGCCCGGACGGCGGCGCGTGAGCTGCTTCTGGATGTCGGCCTCGGTCAGCGCCATCGACGGGGGCACGCCGTCCACGATGCACCCGACTCCTTTGCAGTGGGACTCGCCGAATCTGAAGATCCAGAGTGGACGAGGTTAGTGAGCGATATCTCTGCGAATTTGGACGCAATCGCCATGCAAGCAGCGAGGGCTCATAGAGTAACTTTACACGTACGTGGTGACGCGGAAGAGACGGCCGAAGGTGCTCATGGTGGTGAGTTGGGCGAGGCGGGAGACACGCGTCGGCTCGGAGGTGCAGTCGTGCGCTTGCCCGGGTGATGGCAAAGTGAAAAGTGATTGCGCTGTTCACTTTGAGCTGGCCACGACCCGCCTGTATTTCGACCAATCAGAGACCAGATATTTAATGCACCACAAGAACCTGAATACTACCCCCTGTGGCACTGGAGTTTGGTACTAGTACCACAGGGGGACAATAAAGTAGTAGCACTCCAATCAACCAATCAACTCGCAGGACGAGGTGCAGAATAGTGCCCCCTCGAGGGTAGAATTCCATTGTGGCCCATCCGACTTGCGCAAACTGGCGGCATAAATCTGCAGGCGAAAATGGAGTCCTGTCCAAAGAGAGATGCGGCGTCGCTTCGTGCCCTAAGGATCGCTTAGAGGCAACAATGAAGCAAGACGTAATGGGACGACTGCGTAGACTAAATAGAGGAGACGTTGAATTTGTGGATGTGGCATGAAATTGCTCCGTGTCATTGTGCTTAAGCGTGGTCCAGTAGATCGGCAATGGTTCGATGGCCAATTTTTTACTTCTTGGACTTCTTGGTGGCGAGCTTACGCTGGTAGAACTCAAGCTCCTTGCCCTCCAAGATGTAGCCATCGGCGCGGCCGGACTGGCCAGGGCGCGACGCGATCGAGGCGAGAAGACGGCCCGAGGCGAACTGCTCATCGAGCTTGGTGTCGAGGACACGGGTGGCCTGGCGCTGGGCGATCTTGCGCTGCACGTGGCTCGACTTCTTCTCCTCCTCGGTGGCCTCAGCGACAGGGGCCGACTTCTTCTGGCCGACCTTGACGCCGTAGTGGGTCTCGTACCACTGACGGAACGGGGTGGCATCGATGAGCACGATGCAGCCCTTCACGACCGTCTTGGTACGCACAAGCTCGTTGTTCGAGGCGTTGTACACGACATCAAGGACACGCGTCTTGCGGGCGACGACCTCCGAACCCCACGAGAAGTTACCGGTGTCGAGGCGCAGAGCGCGGAACTTGGTGTGGCCACCACGCACGCGGACGGTGTGGACACGCTTGTGGCCGAGCTTGGTGTTGGCAGGCTGACGGCCGAGCTCGAACTTGCGCTTCTTGCGGTCCATCTTACGCTTGCCGCCGGTGTCACGGCGCTTGTGGCGCGAATCACGAGAGATACCTATGGGAAGAAAGCGCGAGGGGCGATCGCAGGCGGATCATCAGTCTCCTGTGAGGGCGGGCGAAGGTTTGCGGTCGCGAGATAACCATGTATTCCAATGCTGCACAACGGGGATACAGCAGTGAATACAGGCCGGGCTCCAAGTCTTGCCGCTCCTGAAGAAGGTGCAGGCATCCGCGTGTGCACGATCGCCGCGGCAGCGTAGGCCACGGCAAGCGCGCACATATTCGAGCGGCAGAGTATCGCACCAAGTGACTCTGGACTGATCCCTTCGCACATAACGTGCGGCATCTCCGTTGTTGGGCTGGAAGCATGGTCGGCTGCGACGCACGGCGGGGAATGCGCGTCACTTACCCATGCTTAATACGACCTAGAGCTGACGGAACAGATTTCGGAGTGAGATGCTTGGAAATCCCCATGGAGACGGCGCCATCGACTCCAGTGGTTTCTCCCGGCGAATAAAACCTCGCGAGAGCTGCTCAAAAGGAGTGGTTGCCAACCAACCACGGAGATGCGAACTTAGGTGCATCTCTTCTAAATCCGTTTCGGGTTTAGAAGAAACAGGAGCATCCCATAAGTTCGCATGAGCTCATGCGAACTTAGTGGTTGGCGGGAATGCGTGTCATTGGACGAAAAGATCAGCAAAACCGGCGAGGACATTCGCGCGCGCACCAGGCTAAGAGCAGCGATGGACGCCAATGCGACGGCGGCAGCGAACGGCAGCAGCACGACCATGGCGCAGGAGGACTTCAACACGGACTTGCTCCAGCTCTACTATGGTGTGTGCTGCGCAGTGTGCCTGTGGGATGCGGCTGTGTACGCTAATGCTCTCTGTGTCGGACAGACCGCCTCTTCCCTTACGACCAAATGGCCAAGTGGCTCAGCTACGACGGCGGTGCGCCTTGCGTTTCCCAGACAGTGGAGGGATGAAAAGAGATCACGATTGCTCACGATAATGCTTTGTTGCTCGCAGGCGAATCGCTGTTCTTCCGCCGTGAGCTGTCGTTCACGCTAGAGAACGACACGTACATTCGCTACAAGTCGTTCCACAACGCCGAGGAGATGCGGACGGCGATGACCAAGACGCTTCCGTTCAAGATCGACATTGGCGCCGTGTTCTCGGTGTCGCCCGCCGACAAGAACAAGGTCAACGCCAACGACTTTGTGCCGGAGGAGCGCGAGCTCGTGTTCGATATCGATCTTACGGACTACGACGACATCCGAACGTGCTGTGAGGGTGCGGCAATTTGCCCCAAGTGCTGGCGCTTCATGATCGCGGCGGTCAAGGTCATGGACGTCGCGCTGCGCGACGACTTTGGGTTCCGCCACATCATGTGGGTCTACTCTGGTCGTCGTGGTATCCATTGCTGGGTGTCGGACGAGCTCGCGCGACAGCTCACAAACGAGGCGCGTACCGCCGTCGTGCAGTACCTGAGCCTCGTGGAAGGCAACGAGAACTCCAAGCGCAAGGTGCATCTCAAGGACCCTCTGCACCCGTCGCTGGATCGAGCGTACCGCATCTTGGAGCCGCTCTTCGAAGAGATCATCCTCGGAGATGAGGGCCAAGGCGTGTTCTGTAGCGAGAAGGAGTGGACGAAGGTGCTCGACATGGTGCCTGACGAAGACTTGCGGTCCCAGTTCGCCCACAAATGGGCGTCGACGTCATGCGACTCGACGCCGCGCGAGAAGTGGCTCGAGCTCGTGGACGCGATCGACAAGATCGTGGCCAAGGCCGCGAGCAGCAACAAGCGCACCGCGAGCAACGCCCAGAACGACACGCGTAAGCGCAACCTGTACGAGCTGCGCACGTGTGTCCAGGAAATCGTGCTCGCGTACTTGTATCCGCGACTGGATGCGAACGTGTCCAAGCAGCGGAACCACTTGCTGAAGAGCCCGTTCGCCGTGCACCCCAAGACTGGCCGTGTGTGTGTCCCGGTGAACGCTGAAGCGATTGAGGACTTCGACCCGTTCACCGTGCCAACGTTGGGCCAGCTGCAAGACGAGCTAAACAGCAATCCGAAGAAGGATGGATCTGGTACGTATTTGCTGCTTGTACTCGACGTGGCTGTTTGTTGTATGCTGATTTGATTGTTGACTTTGTGCTGCAGACATGGAGCGAACATCGATGAAGGAGTACGTCGCGCTGTTTGAGAACACGCTACTGAAGCCTCTCGATGCGTACGCGAAGCAGAAGCAGCGGGACGCAAAGGAGAGCAATGCAGCCTTCAACGGTGACTGGTAGAATGGTTGCATTGGCGAAAGAATATCGAACTTGAAGTCAACGAGCTCTTTGCGTGTACGAGTTGAAGGGAGAATCGTGCTGTCGTTGTATCTACTGTAGCTCTTATCACTGGGGGGTCGCGCCAGCGCGCTGTGCTCGGAATCGGGATACGCGCTTGACAGGTTGCTAAAGGACCACATACACGATTAGGGGACTACCGGTATACAAATATCGCTGTCGACATGAACCGTACCGCTTCTCCGACGGGTTCCAGCGTGACGACGTCTCCCTCCGGATTGTTGCCCGCGAATCGCGAGCGGCGGATGGCAAACGCAGATGAACTGGCTGTCGGAGCGGCGATCGGCGTTGGTGTAGGCGCTTCGACAGTGTCTCGCTCCTTGATGCTACCGCTGAAGACCTCCGCCGCGACCGTGTTCGCAGCAACCGCGGGAGGGGCCGGAGGAGGTCCCGACGCCGATGTGGACGCGAAACCAGGCATTTGGACCGAGGTCGACGACTTGGAGAGTGGCAGCGCCGACTTCTCTTCCAGACCGAACGACATGTGCTTCTTTGGTTTCGCCCCCCTCGCCTTGGAGCGCATTTCCTCCGCCTGCTCGTGGAGCTTTGGGTCCGTCGGGCACAGCTTAAAGGCCTCGTCGAACGCAGCGGCAGCATCCTCGAACCGCTCGAGACCCGCGAGTGCGCTGGCTTTGCGGTAGTGACCCTGCAAAAAAACACAACATACACCGGCTCAGTGCCGCTGGCGTGGCATACTAGAGAGTTGAAGTTGCTTTTCTCACCTTGACCCACTCGCAGTCAAGGTCCACGGCTTTGTTGGCATCTTGGAGCGCATCCGTGTACTTCTTCAGACGAAAGAACGATGCCGATCGGTTTCCATACAGGATCTACATGGTCACATACGACGTCAGCACCGTCAACTCACACGGTCATCAATCGATAATTCAGGGGGACTATACATGGGATGTCGGATAGAGAGTGATAGCCTTGCTGTAGAACTCAATCGACTCCTGGAACCGGCGCTTGCCAAACGCCTCGTTGCCCTTCGCCTTCATCTCTGCGACTTGCTCTTCCACTGATGGTGTAACATCCTCCTTCGTCTCTTCCAGGTCCCCACCTCGCTCTTCCATCGCCTCCAGCTCCTCCATGCGCTTCATCACGTCGTCCCAGTCCCAGGCAGCGGCCTCGTTTTGGCGCCGTTCCTCTTCTTCAATCTCGAAGAACTCTTCCACGTCTGCACAGCCCATTCGTTTCGTCTTAGACACCCTCACCACCATACTGGTAAGCGCAAGCACCAAGCGCTCGCACCTTTTTCGGTCGCCTGTGTCACCGGATACAGGTCGCTCTCCTCCTCGGTCTCTTGGATGTCCTTGATGTTCTCGTCTTCATAAAGCTGCCAGGCGCACACCAACGACAATGAAACCACGGCCGTGAGCGTCGGCGAAGCGATCCATTCGTCTTCCACACACTGGCCGCACCTTCTTGATGTCAAACAGCTTCTCCACTTCGTTCTTCTTCTCTTCGAGGCCAACCAACGCCTCTCGCTCCGTCTTGATTTGCTTCGCCAGTGCTGCCACCCACAGGCCAATACTCGGTCAGCCGTCTCCTCAATTCGCAGCAGTCCACACGTCCGTCGATGCGCTGCACAGTCATACCTTTCTTCTTTCGCTCAATGACTTCCACGGCGCCGCTCGCGGTCTTCCAGGCAAAGTACTCGTCGCCCAAGTGGGTCAGTACTTCATTCGACCGCACGATCTTGCCCGGCATCATCGCGCGCTTGCCAATCGGCACCTACGTAAACGCACACGAGCTCATCACAATCTTATTCAAGACGTACAACGTTTGCTAAGCATACACACCATCACTTGGTGGTGCAGCTTCTTGGGCAGCTCCGTGATGGTTGCGGCGACATCCGTATACTTCTCGATTTCTTCTTGCCATTGGAGGATCTGCTCACGCCCGCTTTCGATGCGCTATCCATATCGCACCGCCTCCATTCAGTTGGAACCCCGCGTTTAGCTCCCTTAAATGGCCAGCGCATCGTACCTCCTGCAGGAGCCGCGGGTTCGAGGTGTCGATCGCCGTCGACGCCGACGCCATCATTTCCAATTGCACTCGTGGTGGCGGGTGCAACCTTGCATCTACGCACCACACCAGCCACGACCTTATTTTAGTTTACGTGGAGACCTTAGTGTAGCCACGATAAAGTAGTTTATATTTTTTAATTATAATGTGTACCACCCTAAAATGAGAGAAGAAGCTTCTTGAAGTGTTGCGTGCTTACACAATCATCATCGCTGCCGAGGTTGCTCGGTGCGCGTCTCGCCGGCCATCGAGTACCGGTGCATATTCGCGAACTGGAGGCGAGTACCACGAGCATCGATCGAAGCAGGCGAGCATGTCCACTGCGTCTAGTGAGCTCATTGTCGGCCCGCGCGCGGCGGTCTGCGTGATCGCCAACGAAGTCCTCTCGGGCAAGGTGCGTCCATGTGAGGGGTGCGCTGATTACGCAGGGACACCACGACTCATTCTCTTTCTCTGGGATTCGACTCCGTTCTCCAGACTCAGGACACCAATACGCACTTTCTTGCCAAGTTCTTGTTCCGTCGCGGTATCGATTTGGTGCGCGTGGCGGTCATCCCCGATGAGATGGATGTACGTAGTATCCCCTGACGCCACTGCGACGCCATAGTGGTGAGGTGCTGACATGGCGTTGGCGTGGAATGCACTTTTAATAGGTCATCGTGTCGACGGTGAAGCAGATGTCGGATCTCGTCGGGCCAACGGGATACGTGTTCACCACTGGTGGCATTGGTCCAACGCACGATGATATCACCTACGAAGGCGTGGTGCGTATTGGGGCGTTGCAACTGCGTGTCTAAATGCTGCCCTATCATGCTCACGGCTGGATGATTTTGTTTTTTCGATAGGCTACGGCATTTGGTAGAGGGTTGGAATACCACCAACCGACGGTCGATGTCGTGGTTTCGTACATGGACAAACTGGGACGAACTGCGAGCGAAGAGATGAAGCGCATGGCCCTCCTTCCAGCGGGATGCAAGGTGCTCACGACAGGATCGTGGGTGCCTCTTGCTCGTTTTCATGCGCTGACGTTGCATACAAATCCGGCTGACATTATCGTGATACCGTTATCTATGCGCCAATCTGTACTCGCTGTACGTGGTAGATCCATACACTGACATGGGAAGGTGAGCTCGCCGGTGTGCTCAAGACGATCCAGAAGGCCCACCCGACCGTCGCGATTGGCAGCTACGTGAACCTCACGGGCGACAAGACCGGTCAGCGCGATGAGACGTACAACACACGTCTCACTGTTGACGGTCGCAACGCTGAAGAAGTCGAGACGGCCGCCGAGGAGATCATCACGGCCACGAACGGTTTCCGCTTCCAGCCATCGACCCTGTAAATGGAGATCCCTTCAACGCCAATGAACGTACCCAACCCTATTCTAGTCATTTGCCGAATATAAGGCTGTACTTCAACCGTGTCTAATGTGCAGCACACCAATGCGAAATGGAACCTCGGTGATGTCGCGTTTGGCAAAGCTGCTCTCATCCTTCGCTGACGAAGCCAAGCGTCGATGATGATCGGCGCGCGTACTACACACCGGCTATTCCGGAACGTGGCGCGCAATCCGACTGCTCTGCACCGCATTGCCATGTCGACTGCTGCGCCATCTAGTGCTGCGATTGTGGGTCCGCGTGCGGCGGTGTGCGTGATCGGCAACGAGGTGCTCTCTGGAAAGGTAGGCATCCCCAATCGCAGTGCGCTGCCCTCTGCGTGCGGAGCGGATACCTGACGTATATGTGATGTATGCAGACGCAAGACACGAATACGCACTACTTGGCCAAGTTTATGTATCGACGAGGCATCGATTTGATTCGCGTCGCTGTCATTCCGGATGAACTCGACGTAAGGAAGATCGCCACACTTCTCAGCAAATGGCGGGCCAACCGGCGCTGTTTTGTCCTGCGTAAACGCACACTCATCCGCTGCTGTCTGTAGGTCATTGCATCGACTGTGAAGCAATTGTCCGACCTCGTTGGACCTACTGGCTATGTGATCACCACTGGAGGCATCGGTCCAACGCACGACGACATCACCTACGAAGGCGTGGTAATATGCCAGCTCATTGATTCTGGACAGAGCGGATGCGTATGCGCTGACGAGTCCTTGTTTGCACGTCGTAGGCGCTTGCCTTTGGCAAGGGCGTCGAGCTCCACCAGCCAACTCTCGACGGGCTTGTCGAGCACATGGTCGGCCGCGGCCGCCCCGCCAGTGACGTCAACGAGGACCGCAAGCGCATGGCCCTGCTGCCTGCCGGGTGCAAGGTACTCTCGACCGGGTCGTGGGTGCCGATCGCCGTCATGGAAAATGTCTACGTGCTGCCGGGCATCCCGCGAATGGTGAAGGAGATGCTCGAGTTCAACGAGGACCATTTCCAGGGTCTGCCTATCCATCGAGCCATTGTGCGTATAATTTTCGCCGCGATCGCTTGGTTGCTCGTGCCGCAACGAGCCTGGCGTTCTCTTGCGACACATGCCCGTAGAAATTCTCACTCTTTCTATGATGTCTGTGTTTGCGTCATTTTCGACGACTCTGTCTAGGTCCACACCATGAGTTGGGAGGGGGATCTTGCGAGTGCGCTCACGGCCGTTCAGAAGCGCCACCCAAACGTCGCCATCGGCAGCTACTTGAACCTCTCGGACGACAAAACGGGCGAGCGCGACGAATCATATAACACGCGCCTCACCCTCGATGGCCGTGACGCCGAGGAGGTCGAGCAGGTCGCCGCCGAGGTCGCCGCCGCGGTCGAGGGCTTCCGCTTCCACCAGACGTCGCAGTAATTATCCCCAGTAGAAGTTGGAGAGCTCAGAAAGGATACAGTTCGTCTCCCGTTGCAGGTTACCACGGTTACGATTCATGACGTACTTGAAGGTTACGGAACATGGGTTGGTTGGTTGCACTTGAGACGCTGACTTGAAGATTCGAGAGAATCTGCACCCAATTGACTCAAAGTCCCTTTCTCGAGGGAAACCGATCCACTTGAAGCTCCGAAATCAACGGTCACAGCGTGCTTCCCCCTGGGAGGGGATGGCCAGGGCGAGGCAATCAACCGAGGGTGATGACCTCACGCCAGTTGTCCCCTATCCATTCTACATATGCACGTTTTGTCATTTTATTACCACCGCCTTTGATTGGTCGAATCTGGATTCCATCTCGCCCTGCGATTCGATCCCGCCACTTCGGCTGTCCAATCATGAGGACGAGCGGTGCAGGACGTCCCCACCTGAAAATGGGAAAACCCAAAGTCGTCGCCGCCGTTTGATGAGAAGGCAGGCCCCCTCAGCTGCAACCAGAGCGAGAGGCACAGGGAATTTCCAGCGCGGCGAGAGACGGACGGAAGGACGGCCAGCCAGCGTGCGCGTGTGAGTGCTCGTTGCGAGGGGATCAGACAGCGTGCTTCCGGATCCACCCGACTGGCCCGTAGACGAACGGCACGCCAGCGAGAGTAACCCACACGCCAGCGGTGGTGGCTTGTTTGCACAACTGCATCTCCGCACGAGCCGCAGAACGGAACACCCAGATTTGGCAGAGAGGAGAAACGGATCGGCTTCTCCCTTTCTCTCTCTCTCTCTCTCTCTCTCCAAGCAGCCTCCCTCGCTGCCCGGTCAAAAGCAAGTCGTCAGTTCCCAAGTTCCCGAGCCCCGACCAAGAGCGGCTCCATGCTTCGCCGCGTCCAGACCACGACGGCCGCGCGCAGCGCGCTCGCCATGCGCCGCCCGCGCACGAGCGCGCTGCTGCCGCGCGCGCTGAGCGTCAACGCGTCGCCGCAGTCGCAGGCGCCGGCCACCGCCGCGATGGCCGCGCCGTCGACCACTGCGGGCAGCCACGCCGCCGAGGCCAAGAAGACGCGCGATGCCGCCGCCAAGAGCTCCTCGAAGCTGTCTTTCCGCGAGACGCAGCAGATCTTCAAGCACAAGTCGACGTACGAGCTCATGCGCGCGTACGCGGTGTTTGGTGTGAGCCAGCTGCAGTGGATCGTGCAGAACAGCGACCACCTGCTCAAGGCCGCGTACGTGTTCCCCGGCCCGAAGGTCACCAACGCGCTGCTGCGCGCGTCGTTCTTTGGCCACTTTTGCGCCGGCGAGGACGCCAACGAGATCAAGCCCGTGCTGGGAAAGCTGGGTGAGGCCGGCATCGGCGGCATCCTCGACTACGCGGCCGAGGCCGACGTGGAGCACCCGCGAGACCTGAGCGGCGTCTCGCAGAACCTCGTCACGGCGCGTACGTACGACTACGAGGACGAGTCGACGTGTGACGCCAACGCGTCGATCGCGCGCCAGGCGATCATCGACGCTGGCTCTACCAAGGCGCCGGGCGAGCCCGCGTTTGCGGCGATCAAGTGCACGGCGCTCGGCAAGCCGGAGCTGCTCATGCGCATGTCGTCGATCATCGTGCAGGCCCACCTGCTCTTCCACACGCTCGACGGCCCGAACCTCTCGCGCGCCAAGTCGCAGTACCTGGAGAAGCTCGTCGACTACCCGGCGCTCAGCGCTGGCCTGCGCAACGCCGGCCTCCACATGGAGGAGGTCGACGTGGAGACGCTCTTCGACGCCATGGACGTCACCAAGGATGGCATGATCGATTACGTGGACTGGGTGAGCTACCTAGACCCGCTCGACCTCACGATGGGCCCGCTCACGCAGTTCATCGAGGAGGAGCCGCTCAGCGAGCGCGAGAAGGTCCAGCTGCGCAACATGATCCACCGCCTCGAGTCGCTCGCGAGCGAGGCCGCCGAGCAGGGTGTCAAGCTCATGGTCGACGCCGAGCAGACGTACATGCAGCCAGCGATCGACCACCTCGTGCTCAACCTCCAGCGCCAGTACAACCGCGACGGCAAGGACGTGATCTACAACACGTTCCAGTGCTACCTCAAGATCTCGGGCGACCGCGTGGACATTGACCTGGAGCGCGCGCGCCGCGAGAAGTTCCAGTTTGCCTGCAAGCTCGTGCGCGGCGCGTACATGGTGCAGGAGCGCAAGCGCGCGCGCGACCGCGGCTACGCGGACCCGATCCACAACTCGATCGAGGACACGCACCACAACTACAACGCGCAGGTCGAGAAGCTGCTGCGCAACAACGCGATCTCGAGCTTCATGGTCGCGTCCCACAACGAGGACTCGGTCAAGACCACGGTGCGGCTCATGGACGAGCTCGGCATCGACCGCCGCGCCGGCGGCGTCTACTTTGGGCAACTGCTCGGCATGTGCGACCACGTGTCGTACACGCTCGGTGCGCATGCGTACCGCGTATTTAAGTATGTGCCGTACGGCCCCATCAGCGAGGTGTTGCCGTACCTCGTGCGCCGCGCGCAGGAGAACTCGGGCTTGATGAGCAACGCCTCCAAGGAGATGGCGCTGGTCAAGCAGGAGGTCGTGCGCCGGCTCGTCGGCGCCAAGGCGTAGATGCAAATGCACGAGCGTTTATGAGGCCTCCGTGTGGCACCATCCACGTCGTACTGGTCCCGCCCGAGGACGCGCGGTCGAGAATCCAACTGCCAGTTCCGGTCGTCGCTAGCATGAAACAAATCCATTCTGCATTCACAATTATTACAAGCCGTCTTCTCATCTCGGTCGCGTCCCAGCCTCTTCCTCAGACAATGGTCAACTCGTCCACGGTGGCCTTCGCGGCCGCGAGCTTGCGGCGCTTGGCGTTGGGCGATCCGTCGTCGGCGCTCCCGTCCATGGCGCCGGCGTCCTCGCCGTGGTCACCTGCACTCAAATCCGCATGGAACACTGCGTCGCCGTCTAAACACACACACACACACAATGCAAAACATCAGCATCAACAACAGCATACCGGTGCTGTGTCGCATAAGAAACACAGACGACGTACACTGGAGGAAGCCCTGGTCTTCGCCGTCGACGCCGCTGATGGCACCGAGAAGGCCGCCGCCCGCGCTGCCCGGGATCATGCGCTTGCAGGTCCGCTTGTTGTGGCCCTTGACGCCACAAATGCTGCACGCGAGCTTGTCGTGCTTGACGTCCGTGAACTGCTGGATCTGCTGCACCTTGCGCGGCCGCCCACGAGCCTTCGGCAGCGGGTGCGGGATGGTCACGCCGTCAGTCTCGACGGTCTCCACGTCGATCGGCGTCACGCGGCCCACGTACAGCGCCTTGAGCGACTTCATCAGGAAGATCTGCGGGATCACGTCGGCGCGCACCATACCCGCAAACGACACGGCGAGGAACACGTGGAGACACGGGAACCGCGACGGCTCGTACTCACCGCACGTGCACGACTGCTTGTCAAAGTCGACGATCCGCTGGCGGCCCGTGTGCTGGTCAATGATCTCGTACCCGTTCTCCGAGACGCGCACGACTTCGTGGTCCGCCGCCTCCGTCTCGTACTGTGTGAGCAGCGCGTGGAACTCCTCCGGGTACTCGGACGTCATCTTGCCGTACTTCTCGTACCGCTGGAAGAGCGTGCTCGCCACTTTGGACACCCAGCCGACCAGGATCATCAGCGGCGTCTTGGCGCACAGCGCTTCGACCCACGACAGCGAGTTCGGCTGCGCGGCCACCGGTGCGGCCGTGGACGGGACCAACTGCGGCGGCGAGAAGAAGGCGTCGACAGCATCCGAGTGCGCACACTTGGGGAACACGGCGCTCGCCGCGTGCTGCAAGCTCGGCCCGCGGTTGTACACGAGCGTGGAGACCGCCTCCTCCAGGTCCGGGATGGCTTCACGCAGCTTCTCCAGGAAGAAGCGCCAATTCTCCTCGCTCTCGGTGAGCGCGATGCACACGGCGACGGGGACATTGTCGCCCATCGCGTCTTGGGCCGTCGCCGTCATGACCACGCCGCCGTGGGCGGACGTGATCAGAAACACGCTCAGCAAGAGCTGCGAGCGGCACAGGCGCACGGCTGACTGGAGAGCCTTCGGGCACAGAAACGCCCGCGAGAAGACGTTACTCGCTTCCGCGTGGTGCTCGAACGCGACGATCGACCCGTCGTTGCTCTTCGCGAACGCGTCCAGATAGCCGGCGATCTTGGCGTACGACGTGGTCTCCTCCTGCTTCTTCTCCTGCTTGAACGCCGTGAGCGCACGCCACGCCGTCATGTAGGACGTCGACACGCCAAACTTCTCCTTCATGATGTTGGCCATGTCGCGCGGCTTGACCGAGTCGGCGATCTTGAGCATGAACGGCTTGGCCGTCTCCATCAGCGCCGCCGCCGACACAAAGTTGCCGCTTTGCTGCACCGCCGGACACGCCATGGCGTGGGCCACGACCGCCCGCGTCACGTAGACGCGTCCGTTCGTGTGACGGTTGGCCGCGACCACAAACTCGCACGTCGTGGGCACTTCCTTGCGGTTCTTCCACGTCGGGCACCGCGCCTCGAGCCGCTGCGGGCTGCTGTGGTGCATGTAGTACGGCAGATTCATCTGCACGCTCAGCACCTTGAGCTCGCGGCGCAGCTCGCCCATGTCGTTGTAGTTCTCACGGAACGGCGGGAAGCGCGGCGGCATGCTGGCCGCTGCGTTGGCGCTCGCGCCGAGTCCATGCGGCGCGACGTTCACGCGTGGGCGAGCCACGTACAGCGCCGCCGCCGGCGTGGCCGCGGTCGCTCCTGCGCTGCCGTCTGCGAGCGCCAAGTATGGCGCGGCCTCTCCTCCCTCTGCGATCGCCGAGATCACCGGCACGGCCTCGACCTCCGCGCGGTCCGCTCCGCTCGCGGCTCCGCCCGTCTCCTCTGCGAGCGCCGCAATATCGTCGCGATCTTTCCCGGGCGGCCCAGTTGTCGCGCGTGCTCGCCCCATTTTCGCAAACTTTCGACACGGAGCTGTTCAAAAACTGCAATTTTCGTGAACTGGTCCACTCGTTTGGGACCACCAAAGCGAAATAAGTTCCGCGAAGAAACTTTTCTGCGTAATTTTCGCTATCCTTCCCTTGACACACCAATACCCCCGGGGCCACTATAAGGTTCAGAGACCGGCAATCTCGTACTGTGCATACCCTGAATACGGCACCCCCACCGTCCCAATGTTCCTCCCCTCTTCCTCGGCACGAAGACATCCATCACAGACAGACAGCGAGCCCGGCAGAGATCCTCCTGGACGCGTCTAAGATGAGCGCGCGACGCGACAACGAGAGCCCCCTGGGCCACCACCAGCGCAGCGGAAGCGGCGGACCCCTGCCCATGGGGCTGCCCGCGCCGCCGCCGCCCCCGCTGCCGCCGACGAGCATGGTCGGCAACCTGCCGCCGGTCGTTCTGGCGCCGTCGGCGCCGCTGTCCGCACCGGGCATACTGCACCCTGGTACGCCTCCCAGGGCTCTGCACGTTTGTTTGGGCTTTCAACACGCGATCCACATGGACTAACGGTTACCTTACTTGATCTGTGGCAGGCGCTCGGTACGCGCAGTCGGACCACGCGTCGCCCGAGGTCACGCAGCCGCCGAACCCGCTGCAGCAGTTGATGTACCAGCACCAGCAAGACGCGCAGCTCTTCCTGCGCAACTTTCTCAGCAACGGACAGGCCTCGCAGGGCCCTCCGCCGCACTCGCGCACGTCCATGGCGCCACCGACGTCGGCGCCGATCCACCTGATGACGCCGATCCAGCCCGGGGCGTTCCAGTCGCGGCCGATGCCGCCGCCGCCGTTGCCGCAGACCATGCAGATCCCGATGCCGCCCGCGTCGGCGCCGCCAGCGATCCCAACGATCACGCCGTCGCTGCCCCGCCCGTCCAGCCACGAGGCGTCGATGCCCAGCACGCCGCGCCAGGGCCCGCCGCCGGGGCTGCGTGTCGCGGGCGATTATTTCGAGTACCGCGTCGGCGACGGACAGCAGAACAGCGGCCAGTTGGAGGTGACGCCCGTCACGATCTACCAGTCGCAGCGCCGCTCGCAGTGGGGCAACATGCTCGCGGTGAACGAGCTGTTCATCTCGTACCCGATCCGCAACGGCCTCATCCGCCTGCTGAGCCAGAGCTCTGGGGACCGCTTGCTGCTACGCGAGCACGAGAACCACGCCATCGACGACATTGCGTGCTTTGGCCCTCGCTCCGATCTGCTGCTTTCCGCCGGTTCGGACGGCAAGATTGTCATCCAGCGGATCCTCACGGACCCGATGAGCCACGAAGTCGTCAAGGTGCTGCGCGCGCCGGCGCAGCGAGTGCTGTGGCACCCGTTTGACTCGACCAAGATTGCTGTCGTGGCGGAAGGAACGGTGTACGTCACCGATCTGAATGAGGTTGCAGCGGACACGGGCGCGCCGACGGACATGCACGCGGTCAGCGTGCGCTGCAGCCAGACCCCGAGCCAGATCAACGACGCCGTGTTCTCGCCGTGCGGTCGTTACCTTGTCACCGGTGGCATGGATGGATTCGTCCACATCTACCGGATCGAAGGCGTGGAAGTCGGCAGCTCGGCGGAGCTGCTCCACCGCTTCGAGCCCTTTGACGGTGGCGAAGTCTGGTCGGTGCGGTTCTTCGGACGCCATGATGACGCGACTCCTGGACTGCTGATCGGAGGCGACCACAACAGCAAGCTGTCGCTGTGGGAGGCGCCGTTGAGCGAAGGAGTCCAGCCGACGTGCATCCAGACGGTGAAGATTGCGAGCGCCGAGGGTGACGAAGCAGCCGAGCCTGCAGCGTTTGACGTCACGTTCGATACGAGCGCGCAGTACCTGTTTGTCACTGACCGCTCGCGCCCACTGCTGTTCGTGCTCCACCTCGTGGCGCGCTCGGCCAGCGATCGCGTGCGTCGTTTCGACAACATCACGGAATTCAACGTCACCTACCCAGTCTTGTCGGGGGCGATCGTGAACCGAGCGTCGCCGCGAGAGGCGACGGCCGAGGCCGGGTTTTCGATGCAGTTTTTCACTGTCCAGACTCACGCCATCCAGCGATACAGCGTCAGCACGGACCGATGCTATGTTGCACGCGAGACGGAGGAAAACGGAGAGGAGGAGGTGGTGGCTGGCCAGCACGCGAGCCAGTCGGTGGGGGCGTTGACCACGGAAGGAGAAAGTGAGTCGGTCTCGTTCCAGGCACCAGCCGAGTCCCCGCGCGCGACTGCTGCGTCCCCAGAGACCGAACTGGACATCCAGACGCCCCAGCAGAACGGCGATGACGAGGCCGAGTACACGAGTGCGCAGCCCGCCGCTCACCTTTCGCCCGCTGTGTCTCCGCGCCGAACAATGTTCGGGGGCTTCGCTCCGCACATCATCACGACGAACGATGATGCGTCGTCCCTCGCGGGTGAAGATGCTGCTGGCAGCATCCGCTCCTACGCGCGTTCGTCGCCGTCGTCGTCTGTGCGAGCTTTCCGGGACGATACTTCGCTGGTGGGTGAGATGTCCATCGATGAGAGTGTCGCAGGGTCGGACCAGGTGCTTGCCTTCCTGCGTCGCATGGAAGCAAACCAGGCGCAGCGTGAAGAGCGGTCGCGCGAGAACATCCAGAAGATGATGATCGCCTTGGGAGGCCAGATCACGGCGCAGGCGTCGGCGCAGGTCGAGAAAACGATCCAGAAGCAAATCCAGAACATCCTCGTGCCTGCGATGGGCCGCATTGTGCTCCACACGATGGAGAACAACTTTATGAAGCCCGTTCAAGCCGGCTTTGAGCGAGCGATCGCGGAGCGGCTCATCCCAGATATGGAAGCGAAGATTAATGCTTCGTTGGAGCGCACGCTGCCCGACCAAATGGAGAACAGCGTGTCCAACATGGTGGAACGCGTCGTGGAGGATGTTCGACAGCCAGTGCGGGAGTCATTCCGGGAATGCTTCCGTGATATCATCATCCCGTCCTTCCAAGCCGCCACACAGAAGATGTTTGAGCAGATCCACGACCATGTTCTGAAGGGCGCTTCGGCGTCTGCCGTTGCTGGCCGCGAAGGTGCCGCCAACGCCGAGATCACGGGCCAGCTGAACCAGCTCGTCAGTCTCGTCGACGGCTTGTCCCGGAAAGTGGACCAGCTCCAGGCGAACGGTGCCGTCGTGAACGGCCACCTGCCACAGGACGACGACGTGAGCCCCGATGAGCGCCAGCTTGCCGCCCACAAGGCCCAGGTGATGGCGCTACTCGGCGAACGGGATTTTGAGGAGGCGTTCAAATACGTAAGTATCCCGACGGATGGGTTCGCTGTCTCGACAAGCGACTGACTAACCCTGTTGTTTTGTATTGATCCACCAGGCATTGGGAGCTCAGAACGTCGGTCTCGTGGCTTTCACGTGCGAGCAGTGTGACGCGCGTGACGTGCTCAGCTCGCGTCCGCCGCAGCTCTCGCAGATGATCATCCTGTGTCTCGTGCAGCAGCTTGGTGCCGATCTCTCAAACGAGCTGTTGGTCAAGATCACGTGGCTGCGCGAGGCCCTTCTCGTGATGAACCCTCGCGACGCGTCGATCGTCGGCTTTGTCGGCAGCGTGCTGCAGGAGCTGCAGACGAGCCTCGACCTCGTGCCCGCGAAGGACCGCGACTCGCAGTACACGCTGGTCCACCACATTCTGAAGTCGCTCCTCAGCTCCGTGTAGGTAGCCACGCACCGCGGATAGATGAGTAGGTAGGTAGCTGAGGTGCGTCAATGGCTCGCAGAGCGTCTTCTCTGCCCACAAGAAATAGCAAAGTCTTCGTAGAACGGGAAGCGTGTGTTTCCCCATATATCAAAAGTGTACCCATCTACTGTAAGTGCCTCTCCAGGTCTCGGATTTGATGGGTTTTGACCGGCACAAACGATCTCCATCACAGGATCATTCGTGTGAGGTTTTATATACATTCATTCGAGGTTTTATTCCCCATCCCTTCGCCAAAGCGAGATGGCTCCGGACTTCCTGGTGGCCGGGAGGGGATCCTCGCCTGCAGCATTTCCAGATTGGACGCGTGTCTGTGTGCGCTAGCCGTGGCTGATCGACGATGACGAACCCGCCAGCCGTGGATGTGGACGCGCTGCGTGCGTCGGTGACGCGCCAGGGCGCGCTCGTGCGCGAGCTCAAGCAGAGCGGCGCGCCGGCCGAGGAGACCAAGGCCGCCGTGGACCTGCTCAAGAAGCTCAAGCTCGAGCTCGAGCTCGAGATCGCCAAGCAGGGCCCCGAGACGGACGGGCTCTCCAAGGTCGACAAGAAGGCCATGGACGATTTGCTCATCCGCAAGATGTTTGTCGTGCCGTCGTTCGAGATTTACGGCGGCATCGCCGGCTTTTACGACTTTGGCCCGCCGGCGTGCGCGCTCAAGGCCAACCTGCTGACCGCGTGGCGCCGCCACTTTGTGTTTGAGGACAAGCTGCTCGAGGTCGAGTGCACAAACCTCATGCCGGAGGTCGTGCTCAAGACCTCGGGCCACGTGGACCGCTTCACGGACCTCATGGTCAAGTGCACCAAGTCGGGCGAGTGCTACCGCGCCGACAAGCTGCTCGAGGACCACATTGAGAACTTTATCGACAAGAACCCCAAAATGACGGCCCAGGAGGAGGAGAAGCACCGCCTCCACGCGACCATGGCCGAGTCGTACTCGCCCGAGGAGATCCACAAGGTGTTCCAGGAGTACGGCATCAAGGCGCCCAGCTCGGGCGCCGACCTGAGCTTCCCGATCCCGTTCAACCTGATGTTCCAGTGCCAAATCGGCCCCGAGGGCAGCCTCATTGGCTACCTGCGCCCGGAGACCGCGCAGGGCATCTTCCTCAACTTCCGTCGCCTGCTCGAGTACAACGCCGGCAAGGTGCCGTTTGGCTGCGCCCAGATTGGCAACGCGTTCCGTAACGAGATCTCGCCGCGCAACGGTCTCCTGCGCGTGCGCGAGTTCCAGCAGGCCGAGATTGAGTACTTTGTGAACCCAAAGGACACGACCCACCCGAAGTTTGGCCTCGTCGCGGACCTCGCGCTCTCGCTGCTCACGAAGACGAACCAGCTCACGGACGGCAAGACGGTCAAGATGACGTGCGCGCACGCGGTCGCGAACGGCATCATCTCGAACGAGAGCCTCGCGTACTACCTCGCGCGTACGTACCTCTTTTGCGAGAAGATTGGCGTCGACCTCAAGCGGCTGCGCTTCCGCCAGCACTTGGACACGGAGAAGTCGCACTACGCGACGGACTGCTGGGACCTTGAGATCAAGCTCAGCTCGGGCTGGGTCGAGTGTGCAGGCCACGCCGACCGCTCGTGCTACGACCTGACGGTGCACTCGAAGAAGAGCAAGGTCGAGATGGTCGGCACGCACAAGTTTGCGACGCCCGAGAAGCGCAAGATCGTCGAGCTCAAGCCGAACAAGGGCAAGATGGGCCGCGCGTTCAAGGCCGACCTCGCAACCATCAACGAGCTGCTCGAGGCGCTCAAGGAGGACGTCGAGAAGGCGCTCGCGTTCGAGAACGAGCTCGCCACCAAGGGCGAGACGACGCTCGGCCCGAACTGCGACGGCAAGGAGTTTACGATCACGCGCGAGATGATCTCGGTGTCGGTCATTGAGAAGATGGTGAGCGAGGAGAAGTTTATCCCGTCGGTCATCGAGCCGTCGTTCGGTATCGGCCGTATCTTGACGGCGATCTTCGAGCACAACTTCTCGACCCGCGAGGGCGACGACAAGCGCGGCGTCATGTCATTCGCGCCGGTGATCGCGCCGATCAAGGTCTCGGTGCTGCCGCTGAGCAACAACCCGGTCTTTGACCCGTTTGTCGGTGAGCTCGAGGCCATCTTCGCCGAGGAGGACCTCGAGTGCAAGGTCGACACCTCGAGCGTCGCGATTGGCCGCAAGTACGCGCGTGCCGACGAGCTCGGCATCCCGTTCAACGTCACGATCGACTTCGAGACGGCCGAGACGCGAACGGTGACGCTGCGCGAGCGCGACTCGACGACGCAGGTGCGTCTGCCCATCAGCGAGCTCGGCGCTGAGGTGCGCAAGCTCGTCAAGGGCACGGCGACGTGGCAGAGCCTCGTGGACCGCTACCCGACGGTGGCTCCCGCGGCCGAGGAGTAAGTAGGGAGAAAAGGGTCAATTCAGAGAGACACCGATATGAGAGAACGGACGGCCTTCAGTACACAGTACACGAGCGTGGTACCGACGGCATGCATGCAGACCAACTTGAGCGTGAGCGTGGTGAAGGACACTGCGACCTCAAGCATTTTTCAAGATTGATGATTGGATATAATTCTTATAGATGTGATATCATTGGTTAAAATGCAACCCCATTCCAATTGTGGGATCCTCACATCCCACAGGAGGGGAAAATGGGTCGATCCAACCTCAAGTATCGTTCAGCTCGAGGTCGCGGCCAGGGCGACAGTGCGCGCGGTGGGGGCCGCGGCGGTGGTGGCGAGAAGCCGAGGCGTAGCGGCGGTCGCGGTGGCCGCGCGCTTGAGTCGAATGCCTTCCGCTACGAGGAGCGCAGCGACGAAGTCGACGGCGATGGGACGGCGAAGGTGGACGCCACTGGCGGCGCCGACATGCAGCGCCAGTTCTTCGCAGGCGAGCAGAAGTACCGCAACTTGAGCGACGTGAAGGAGAGCTACTTCCGCACCAAGGCCGTGCAGCAGTGGGACGCGGATGGCGACGACTCGGAAGCAGACGCTGCGGTCAGCACATTGGGCGGCATGGTGAGTGACAGGACAAGGCGTCGAGGTGGTGCCCTCCGTGGGGAGATCCTGACGTATGAACGGGAATGCCATTGCTACGCGCAGGACTTTGCGTGGATCGCGGATCAGCTTTCGCTCGTCGCGCCGTCGCGGCGCTTCCAGATTGACACAAGATACTGCGTACGTGACTGAACGTATCGGCGTCGCGTTTGTTGTGGCTCTCACGTCTTCATCATCCTATCCTGGTTGATGCAGGTCGACTTTGCCTTCGACGATCCAGCGGAGGCTTCATCTACGCCCGATCAAGTCTCCGGGTGTGAAGCGATCACTGACTCGTTGTCCTCACTCTCTCTCTCGCCAACAGCCGCGGCAATGGCCAAGGCTGCGAAGCCTCTCCCTGTCATGAGTGGAAGCCAATCAAGCAGTGCACTGGATGATCTTCTTACGCTAAGTACATCGACTGCAGCCAAGATAGCAACAATGGTTTCAGCAGCGGCACCTCCAGCAACTGCAAGCAACGTGGCGGCAACGATCGGGTCAATACCAGGAGACGCGCAAGAGAACTTGGAGGACTGGCTCGACGATGTATTGGACATGTGATGCGTGAAAATGAGATTAAACACCGAGTGGATCGTTGCGATGCACAGTGAACTCGCACAGAAAGCTTGACTAATTATACAGCTTGCGTCTTGGCCTCAGTAGTTGCTTTCCATGCGCTTAAAGTAGATGACGTCCACGCCCTTGCACCGTCCGAATCGTTTCGCTCCTTCGAGACTGCGAAAGCACGTTCACTTTGGCTCGCACCGCACACACCAACACGAACGGCACTGCATTCCACGAGCCTCACGTACCGTATCCGCATCGTGTTGTCTTCTTCCGGCTGGAATGTCCACGCAATCCCTGAGGTGTCCCCTACGAAACACACTCGCTGAACAACTGACCGCAAAAGCCCTCATCACCAAACCCACGAATGCTCACCTTCAATATACACGCGGCTGCCGTCCACTCGGAACGTGCCTTCGCTGGCGACGATATGGCGAAACTGGTCAGTCACGTCGTCGTCGTCGGTGGCGGCGGCGTCATCGCTGGCAGTCGCGCTCCGCATGCGAAACGAATACGATCGGTCGGCGCCGAACTCGACCGCGAGCCGCGCCTTCTGGTCTTTGAGCGCCTGCGACCAGTCCAGAGAGGTGTTGCCGAAGGCCTCCGTGCTGAGCCACGCGCCCAACAACGCGTCGCTCGACGAAGTGGCCATTCTGCTCATTCTACTTTTCAAGTTTTGTCTTTCAAAGATCGACGTGAAGCCACACTG